>JAGDYQ010000123.1:428291-735791 GCA_021962125.1 Bulinus truncatus
GAGCAGCAGCAGAGAAAAAGGGTCTAGACATTAGAGGGGTCGGAGCCATAGGGAGGGGGCGAGGCCGGGTCGGGCCCCCCCCTGGATCCGCCAATGCCTACAAACATCCATACATCCACACACCCTACAAACATCTACTCATATGAACAACTTCACACCCTACAAGTAAAACATATACAAACTCGCACATTGAAGAAGGTGATTTTTAAAATAAAAACTGGTAAAACTTGAATGAAGTTATTTTTAAAACTCTGACTGCTAACAAAAAATATTGAAATGTTTAAAGAGGTTAAATTTTTGTTTGATTTTTTTTCAAAACAGCTAATAGAAAAAAAAATGAAATAATAAAGGCAATAATGGCTTGAGGCGAATCCGTCAAGTTTATTTTAGACAAGAAAATTTGACATTTACCAGATAATTGCAAACAAGAAAATATGACATTTACCAGATAATTACAAAAAAAAAAAAACAACAACAAAATTCAACAATTTTGAAATGCAGACACAAATTTTGCGAAGAAATTCTCGGTGATAAACGACATTTTTTTTTCAGATCAACCCAAACAGTTCCCATTCTCTGTACCCAATCCAGATACCTTTCTCTGTACCCAATTTAGGCCCCATTCTCTGGTTCTCTGTACCCAATTCAGACCCCATTCTCTGTACCCAATTCAGACCCCATTCTCTGTACCCAATTCAGACCCCATTCTCTGTACCCAATTCAGGCCCCATTCTCTGTACCCAATTCAGACCCCATTCTCTGTACCCAATTCAGACCCCATTCTCTGTACCCAATTCAGATACCTTTCTCTGTACCCAATTCAGATACCTTTCTCTGTACCCAATTCAGATACCTTTCTCTGTACCCAATTCAGACCCCATTCTCTGTACCCAATTCAGACCCCATTCTCTGTACCCAATTCAGACCCCCATTCTCTGTACCCAATTCAAACCCCCATTCTCTGTACCCAATTCAGATACCTTTCTCGGTACCCAATTCAGGCCTCATTCTCTGTACCCAATTCAGATACCTTTCTCTGTACCCAATTCAGATACCTTTCTCTGTACCCAATTCAGATACCTTTCTCTGTACCCAATTCAGATACCGTTCTCTGTACCCAATTCAGATACCTTTCTCTGTATCCAAATCAGATACCTTTCTCTGTACCCAATTCAGATACCTTTGTCTGTACCCAATTCAGACCCCATTATCTGTACCCAATTCAGATACCTTTCTCTGTACCCAATTCAGATACCTTTCTCTGTACCCAATTCAGATACCTTTCGCTGTATCCAAATCAGATACCTTTCTCTGTACCCAATTCAGATACCTTTCTTTGTACCCAATTCAGATACCTTTCTCTGTACCCAAATCAGATACCTTTCTCTGTACCCAATTCAGATACCTTTCTCTGTACCCAATTCAGATACCTTTCTCTGTACCCAATTCAGATACCTTTCTCTGTACCCAATTCAGATACCTTTCTCTGTACCCAATTCAGATACCTTTCTCTGTACCCAATTCAGATACCTTTCTCTGTAACCAATTCAGATGCCTTTCTCTGTACCCAATCCAGATACCTTTCTCTGTACCCAATTTAGGCCCCATTCTCTGGTTCTCTGTACCCAATTCAGACCCCATTCTCTGTACCCAATTCAGACCCCATTCTCTGTACCCAATTCAGACCCCATTCTCTGTACCCAATTCAGGCCCCATTCTCTGTACCCAATTCAGACCCCATTCTCTGTACCCAATTCAGACCCCATTCTCTGTACCCAATTCAGATACCTTTCTCTGTACCCAATTCAGATACCTTTCTCTGTACCCAATTCAGATACCTTTCTCTGTACCCAATTCAGATACCGTTCTCTGTACCCAATTCAGATACCTTTCTCTGTATCCAAATCAGATACCTTTCTCTGTACCCAATTCAGATACCTTTGTCTGTACCCAATTCAGACCCCATTATCTGTACCCAATTCAGATACCTTTCTCTGTACCCAATTCAGATACCTTTCTCTGTACCCAATTCAGATACCTTTCGCTGTATCCAAATCAGATACCTTTCTCTGTACCCAATTCAGATACCTTTCTTTGTACCCAATTCAGATACCTTTCTCTGTACCCAAATCAGATACCTTTCTCTGTACCCAATTCAGATACCTTTCTCTGTACCCAATTCAGATACCTTTCTCTGTACCCAATTCAGATACCTTTCTCTGTACCCAATTCAGATACCTTTCTCTGTACCCAATTCAGATACCTTTCTCTGTACCCAATTCAGATACCTTTCTCTGTAACCAATTCAGATACCTTTCTCTGTACCCAATCCAGATACCTTTCTCTGTACCCAATTTAGGCCCCATTCTCTGGTTCTCTGTACCCAATTCAGACCCCATTCTCTGTACCCAATTCAGACCCCATTCTCTGTACCCAATTCAGACCCCATTCTCTGTACCCAATTCAGGCCCCATTCTCTGTACCCAATTCAGACCCCATTCTCTGTACCCAATTCAGACCCCATTCTCTGTACCCAATTCAGATACCTTTCTCTGTACCCAATTCAGATACCTTTCTCTGTACCCAATTCAGATACCTTTCTCTGTACCCAATTCAGACCCCATTCTCTGTACCCAATTCAGACCCCATTCTCTGTACCCAATTCAGACCCCCATTCTCTGTACCCAATTCAAACACCCATTCTCTGTACCCAATTCAGATACCTTTCTCGGTACCCAATTCAGGCCTCATTCTCTGTACCCAATTCAGATACCTTTCTCTGTACCCAATTCAGATACCTTTCTCTGTACCCAATTCAGATACCTTTCTCTGTACCCAATTCAGATACCTTTCTCTGTACCCAATTCAGATACCTTTCTCTGTATCCAAATCAGATACCTTTCTCTGTACCCAATTCAGATACCTTTGTCTGTACCCAATTCAGACCCCATTATCTGTACCCAATTCAGATACCTTTCTCTGTACCCAATTCAGATACCTTTCTCTGTACCCAATTCAGATACCTTTCGCTGTATCCAAATCAGATACCTTTCTCTGTACCCAATTCAGATACCTTTCTTTGTACCCAATTCAGATACCTTTCTCTGTAACCAAATAAGATACCTTTCTCTGTAACCAATTCAGATACCTTTCTCTGTACCCAATCCAGATACCTTTCTCTGTACCCAATTCAGATACCTTTCTCTGTACCCAATTCAGATACCTTTCTCTGTACCCAATTCAGATACCTTTCTTTGTACCCAATTCAGATACCTTTCTCTGTACCCAATTCAGATACCTTTCTCTGTACCCAATTCAGAGACCCCATTCTCTGTACCCAAGTAAGATCTCTCTCTCTCCCTCTCTCTCTCTCTCTCTCTCTCTCTCGCTCTCTCTCTCTCTCTCTCTCTCTCTGTACCCAATAGAGGTATTTTTATCTGTACCCAAATAGTTCTCTGCTTCTGTATCTTTGATCCGTTCAGCTAACAATGGTTTATTTCATTCTAAATTACACTTCGTCAATGAATGAAAATGTGAATTTACAGTTTGACTAGAAACTAAACAAATTGAAACATAAACCAGTCAAATAAATCAGGTTTTATGTTGATGTGTTTTTTTTTTGTGGAGACATCAATACTTATGTTAAATTAAACACTTAACGGTAACCATACACTGTTTCATCAAGAGGTCACCAACACTGACCTATATAGTGTTCTTGTCAGCATTTAGAAAATGGAAGTTTTTTGTAAAAATGAAAATATGTACAAAACTGTACTACTTATTGATTTTAGTTCTAACCTTTCTTGTTTTAATTATTAGACGTATTGCCTGTTGTAGACTTCCGGTTTCCTCAAGTTACTGTAACTTTGAAGGCTATCAGCGGCTCTCGAGTTGGGACAATGGGGGTGTCGAGCAGAAATGTCTGAAGTGAGATGGAGCGGTTGTCCGTGACCGACCCGTGGTGGGGGCTGCGGAGAATCGAGCAGGCACTATTCGCTTAGCTTTGCACTGGGCATTGACCTATAGGTGCTTACTTTGATAGATTGAGGTCCGATCTCTATTATCAATGCAGCAGCTGTAGGGAGGTGGAGGAAACCGTGAAACATAGGGTTTTTGAATGCCCCCCCCGGGGCCGGTTGACCGAAGGGTAGACCAGATCGGTAGCTTGCTTACCTTTGATTTGTATGACAGTTCCCTTAAGCTGAGGAACACGGTGAGCTTGATCTCACAGGCTCAAAGACACCAACTCTGAGATCGCAGATAGACTGAGAGAGTCCAAAGAGGGTCATCAAATCAACCTCTTGTTTGTTAACCATAGAATGACCCCCCACACACACACCAGACTTGGTCCACAAAAAGAAACAACAACGAAATACCAAAAAAAAACAATACCCACCATCAATGTCTAAAACCCCCAATTTTTCCAACGCCTTTTGTTAGTATTCTTATGACTTAGTTATTTTACATCTACTTTAGACTGATTGCTGAGTTGATAGAACAACCGAACAGGAACAAGCCAGCCTACAGGTGCAGTAGAATGTTCTAAATCTTTTTGTTGTTTGACGTCATTTGATGGTTATGACGTCATCGTGAATGTGAGTTCACGTCATCCTAGAATGTTGTAAAAGTTGAGGAAAATGTAAGATTGGACAAAAGAATGAATTTGGGTGGGAAGTGAACAAAAAATAACGAGAAAGAGAGAGAGAGAGAGAGAGAGAGAGAGAGAGATAAAGAGAGAGAGAGAGAGAGAGAGAGAGACAGAGAGAGAGAGCAAGGTAGAGAAAGTGATGAGACAGAACAATTGAATTAAAGATACACATCTAAATCAAGAAAGAATATTTGGGGATGATTTAAAGTAACTGAAAGAATCAGACGAAAGTAGGACGAAACTGTTGAACAGTTTAACCCGGGGGAGGGGCGAGCAAAATATTTTGAACCATAATGGGTTCTTAAGTTTGACTTAATGGTCGAACCACAACAGCGGATGGATGGGGTATATATACGAAGTATTATAAATTATATGTAAACATCTTGTGATGTGTTATAATTTATATGTAAACATCTTGTGATGTTTACGATAGGGGCGGGGGCTGTGGGCAAGGTCAGGGCAGGGTCAAATTGGTCTGTGGGGCCGAGATCCGCCCATGCCTGGTTTTATTTTTTGCTCTGTCTTTTTCACTTTTACTGGACATTTTGTACTGTACGTTTTATTAAACATGTAGTGTTAGAGTCACTCACCGACTCCCTGTATTGGGGGATGGAGAGAAAGAGGTGGGAACAATGTAGAAACCATTGGTGTGAAAGAGTAACAACAAACATAACAATAGAAAAAAGCGGGGCAAAACCTGAAACAACTAAATTTGATACCGTGAAATAACACAAAGTGAAGAAAACAACACAGTGTGATAACATGAAATAACACAAAGTGACGAAAAGAACACGAAGTCTGAGTTAACAGTATTCACCATTTGGGATATAACTGTTGCATTATGGGATACATGCTGAAATCTTTAGTCCCGGATATATCCTGTGTTATAAACTTATCTTGAATAGGTTTTTACTTAACACCTCGCGCAAGTATAATCATTTTCTCTCTGTATTGATTAACTTAATCAATGGTTGGTCAGAGGTTTCCGAGGAAATGATGAAGTCTAAAGACTGTCACAAGGTCTTTAGTCACAGCAAAAAAAAAGAAATGAAAAGTCTGGGCCTAAAAGACAATTATTCGGGGGGAGTGGTCTAAAGATAGCAGCCTGGAGGTCGATATGTCTAAATAAATTCAAAGATGACACAGATGATGCTGACAGGGCATCAAACAAACGGACGTGGGTCGAGTTCCGACTGGAAGTTTTACAGCCAAGAATGTTGGATATTCATGTATTCTTTTCCATTGAACATTTCATCAGAATTTGTGTGTGTGTGAAGTCTGTCTTATACGACCCCGGTTCTCAACTGCGGCTATGGTACCCCAGGGGGTAAGGGTAAGGCTATGCAGCAGAGGAAGTAATGTATCAATGGGTCATGGGTCAAGCTCAGTGATCCATTACTTGCTATGCTATGCAGGGGCACGCAACGACATGTAATTTTCGTTTCAAAACAACCAAGAGGTTGAAGAAGGTGTTGTGTACAGGATCTTGTTGGGCCTCTAATTTATCTCCTTCGTTAATACTTCATAATATGTCCGCATTCTTTAAGATCAACATCCCAACTGCCTCTTGAACTCCACGCACCAAATGACACTTGGGAAGACACTCGTTAATAACTAATACACAACAGCGAACACTTCAAATATCCAATCAGTAATAGAGACAATGTATTCATAAACGAAATAATATAAGTTTAATCCATCAAATCTATAAACAAAGAATGATGACGACAAAATAACAATAAAGTTCAGACAAATAGTATAGTCACCAACGGCCCAACCCTTACACTCGTGAACTAGCAACTGTTCAATACGACGATAAAACTCCTTACTGTCCGTTAAATCCCTTCTCCACGTTCACCTACAACCACCTTCCCTACAACCACCTTACCTACAACCACCTTACCTACAACCAACTTCCGTCCTTTACCGCCCTGATCTCCTCAGCCAAATACAGTCATGGTCCACTGGTCACACTGGTCACTCCGGTCACTCTCCATTCTCGACTTTGATCTTCCACCCTTTTCACGATCAAACCCATGCCATGCCATTCAATACGCTAACTGACCCAACACAGCTCTGACACCCACATGTAATATTCTGACAGCAGATATACTGCTGCGCAACTCACAAACTAATACACAGCTAAGGTCTCACACCCACATGTAATATTCTGTACTGCTGCGCAACTCACAAACTAATGCACAACTAAGGTCACCAGTTTGCTATAAACTTTGAGGGCTACCCGGGGACATATTTACGCACCATTTGGAGTACAGTCGCGAAAAAGGTTGGGAACCACTGTTATACATCATAGACCCATATATGTGTGAAGTCCCTGTAAGAATGAGGAGAAATCTCTTAGATCCTATAAACCACTAATGGGACAATTTATATGGTGCCCTTCTTTCATCCACTCCATAGACTATTGTACAATGGTCATGGAGGCACCACGGGAGATATGGTGGGAACTTTCACTATAACTTGAAATATCCACTGGTCCTCACCGGAGAACGAACCAGGATCCCAACTGTAAAGTTTTGCATTCAATCTAATCATCTGTCTCATCATTCAATATTTGTACAATGTCAACACTGACCGACTGACCAACAGTCATATCAAGATTTCAGATACAAAATATAAACTGATAGATCAAGCTTTAAGTGAACATACATATTATAGAATACAAGCTGTAATAATTCTGTAATAATAGAAACAAGATACATATTGGTCAAATCCAGGGGTCGGCAACCTTTTGAGACGGAAGAGCCAAAAGTTATAATTCACAATTTTCTCAGTTTTTAAAGAGCCACTAAAATTGTTGTTTAAGTATTATGGTATTTGATTAGGCCGCAATGTGACATCGAAAGAGCCGCAACTTGACATCGAATGAGCCGCATGCGGCTTGCGAGCCGTAGGTTGCCGACCCCTGGTCTAATCCATAGAGAGACGTTACAATTTATTACAACATATTTAACACATGAATTAAAAAAAAGTGTTAGAATAACTAAACATTATTCCATGTGATTAAAAGAAAAGAGATTTAAAATTTATTTTATTCGTATGTTACAGAAAGATCCTTGAAAATGTAAAAAATACCCATTAACACAATGAATTGGTCTTTCACAGTGTTGCCCTAAAGTTTGACACGCGTACCTCAGTGGGAACGCGAAGAGTCTGATGGGTGGGGGGGGGGGGTACGCCTTTCTCCGGATTGAGAACACCGGGCAAAACATGCACGGCTAAAGTGCAAACAATGGGGGAAACCGGACCTTAAAAACAATCTATGTCAGTTTTATTTCATGCAATGGGTACTCTGTATAGAATTACTCAAAATAATAGAGGTGGGTACACAGAAGTCGGAAGTTTGGGAAGCACTGATCTATCAGAACGACACGACAGAAAAAAAAGATCTATCAGAACGACACGACAGAAAAAAAAAAGATCTATCAGAACGACACGACAGAAAAAAAAGATCTATTAGAACGACACGACAGAAAAAAAAGTCAATCAGTTAAAGTGTGTACATCTTTCTAGAACAAAATATTAATAACAAATGTTGCAATGTAAGGCTGTAATTGACCCGCGATTAGTCAACAAACATCGATTACACTTACCTGTCTATCACATAAAAAAAAATTTCAATCAACACAAATGTTTATGACTAAATAGACTTCATTACCACACATGATCTATGAAGATTTTCATGACATTTCTATTACCACAGAGAGCATTTAAAAATAATGCTGATGCATCTCGGTTTATGAATCCAAGTAGAATATTGCAAACCTGGTTGTTAATCCAAAGAGAATATTGCGATAATACAAACCTGCTTGTTAATCCAAAGAGAATATTACGATAATACAAACCTGCTTGTTAATCCAAAGAGAATATTATGATAATACAAACCTGCTTAATAATCCAAAGAGAATATTACGATAATACAAACCTGCTTGTTAATCCAAAGAGAATATTATGATAATACAAACCTGCTTGTTAATCCGAAGAGAATATTATGATAATACAAACCTGCTTGTTAATCCAAAGAGAATATTATGATAAAACAAACCTGCTTGTTAATCCAAAGAGAATATTACGATAATACAAACCTGCTTGTTAATCCGAAGAAAATATTATGATAATACAAACCTGCTTGTTAATCCGAAGAGAATATTACGATAATACAAACCTACTTGTTAATCCAAAGAGAATATTACGATAATACAAACCTGCTTGTTAATCCGAAGAAAATATTACGATAATACAAACCTGCTTGTTAATCCGAAGAGAATATTACGATAATACAAACCTGCTTGTTAATCCAGAGAGAATATTACGATAATACAAACCTGCTTGTTAATCCAGAGAGAATATTACGATAATACAAACCTGCTTGTTAATCCAGAGAGGATATTACGATAATACAAACCTGCTTGTTAATCCAGAGAGAATATTGCGATAATACAAACCTGCTTGTTAATCCGAAGAAAATATTACGATAATACAAACCTGCTTGTTAATCCAAAGAGAATATTATGATAATACAAACCTGCTTGTTAATCCAGAGAGAATATTACGATAATACAAACCTGCTTGTTAATCCAAAAAGAATATTATGATAATACAAACCTGCTTGTTAATCCGAAGAGAATATTACGATAATACAAACCTGCTTGTTAATCCAAAGAGAATATTACGATAATACAAACCTGCTTGTTAATCCAGAGAGAATATTACGATAATACAAACCTGATTAATAATCTAAAGGAAATATTAAGAACCTTTCTACGAATACGAAGAAAATATTACAATAATATTACAATAATTAATTTTATTAGTCCAAAGTGAATATTACAACAATATTACAACAATACTACAACAATACAAACCTGTCTATGAGCCCATACAACTGATCCCAGCAGTTTCCAAGTTCCACCCTTTCTGTCCATTCGGACCATCCGCAGTATCTGAAAAAAGCGAAGTCCACTGAGCACGGCCTGGGGAAAATGTTCTTGTGTTGTCCCGACAATCATGGTGGTGACACTAGCTATAACTAGAATGATATCTGATTGAAAAAAACAGCAATCATATACAATCCTGTTTGATGACGAAACAATCAGATATATGTGTCTGATTAAAAAAAATGAGAAAAAATTATGTCAGACGCGAAAAAAAAAAATCACATAGAATTAGGTCTGATAACAAAACAATGAGAGGGAATTATATAGAAGATGTTTGATAACAGAACAATCAGAAATAACTATATTGAACATGCAAACAAATAGTCTACTGTATATTGGCGCACACATATAGCCTACTGTATAGTGGCGCACACATATAGCCAACTGTATAGTGGCGCACACATATAGCCTACAATATAGTGGCGCACACATATAGCCTACTATATAGTGGCGCACAAATATAGCCTACTGCATAGTGGCGCACACATATAGACTACTGCATAGTGGCGCACACATATAGACTACTGTATAGTGGCGCCCACATATAGCCTACTATATAGTGGCGCACACATATAGCCTACTATATAGTGGCGCACACATATAGACAACTGCATAGTGGCGCCCACATATAGCCTACTGCATAGTGGCGCACACATATAGACTACTGTATAGTGGGTGGCGCATAAATATAGCCTACTGTATAGTGGCGCACACATATAGACTACTGCATAGTGGCGCACACATATAGCCTACTGTATAGTGGCGCACACATATAGCCTACTGCATAGTGGCGCACACATATAGCCTACTATATAGTGACGCACACATATGGCCTACTGCATAATGGCGCACACATATAGCCAACTGCATAGTGGCGCACACATATAACCTACTGTATAGTGGCGCACACATATAGCCTACTGCATAGTGGTGCACACATATAGCTTACTGTATAGTGGCGCACACATATAGCCTACTGTATAGTGGCGCACACATATAGTATACTGCATAGTGGCGCACAATATAGACTACTGCATAGTGGCACCCACATATAGCCTACTGCATAGTGGCGCACACATATAACCTACTATATAGTGGCGCACACATATAGCCTACTGCATAGTGGTGCACACATATAGCTTACTGTATAGTGGCGCACACATATAGCCTACTGTATAGTGGCGCCCACATATAGCCTACTGCATAGTGGCGCACTCATATAGACTACTGTATAGTGGCGCACACATATAGCCTACTGTATAGTGGCGCACACATATAGCCAACTGTATAGTGGCGCACACATATAGCCTACAATATAGTGGCGCACACATATAGCCTACTATATAGTGGCGCACAAATATAGCCTACTGCATAGTGGCGCACACATATAGACTACTGCATAGTGGCGCACACATATAGACTACTGTATAGTGGCGCCCACATATAGCCTACTATATAGTGGCGCACACATATAGCCTACTATATAGTGGCGCACACATATAGACAACTGCATAGTGGCGCCCACATATAGCCTACTGCATAGTGGCGCACACATATAGACTACTGTATAGTGGGTGGCGCATAAATATAGCCTACTGTATAGTGGCGCACACATATAGACTACTGCATAGTGGCGCACACATATAGCCTACTGTATAGTGGCGCTCACATATAGCCTACTGCATAGTGGCGCACACATATAGCCTACTATATAGTGACGCACACATATGGCCTACTGCATAATGGCGCACACATATAGCCAACTGCATAGTGGCGCACACATATAACCTACTGTATAGTGGCGCACACATATAGCCTACTGCATAGTGGTGCACACATATAGCTTACTGTATAGTGGCGCACACATATAGCCTACTGTATAGTGGCGCACACATATAGTATACTGCATAGTGGCGCACAATATAGACTACTGCATAGTGGCACCCACATATAGCCTACTGCATAGTGGCGCACACATATAACCTACTATATAGTGGCGCACACATATAGCCTACTGCATAGTGGTGCACACATATAGCTTACTGTATAGTGGCGCACACATATAGCCTACTGTATAGTGGCGCCCACATATAGCCTACTGCATAGTGGCGCACTCATATAGACTACTGTATAGTGGCGCACACATATAGCCTACTGTATAGTGGCGCACACATATAGCCTACTGTATAGTGGCGCACAAATATAGCCAACTGCATAGTGGCGCACACATATACTGCAGTGTTATACAATTATGGCCACCCATGTTCTGTACAGTGTTATACAAATATGGCCACCCATGTTCTGTACAGTGTTATACAACTATGGCCACCCATGTTCTGTACAGTGTTATACAAATATGGCCATCAATGTTATGTACAGTGTTATACAAATACAGCCAGATTTGTTAACTATACTCTTAAATTGTATCGTCAATACCAATACCAATACTTCATGAAATTAGTATAGCCAATACCAATACAAATACTCAAGCAAAAATGTATTGCCGAAATCGATACCAATACAATACCAATACTTTTGAGAACAACAAAATATTTTTATTCAAAATATAATGAGTGCAAGTTTTTTCAAAAAAGTAAAAACAATAAAATACAATGTCAAAGCACAATTATAATGCTAATCACTTCACCAATTGGCAGCACGTAAGAAGACCATCATTTCAAATTGATCATTGCTTAGCCTAGAAAGTAATGGCATAAAAACACGCCCACCCAATGAAACCAGTCGCTCAACTGCAGCACTAGCAGTAAGTCCAGTGTTCACTTGCAGGTATAGTTAATGCTTGGGTAGGGTGCTAATGATAGAATTTCTGATGAGTTATCTTCAAGATATCTGTCTACTTCAGCAGAACTGTTACTATTAAGCAATTCGTCCTGGTTCTGCCGCCGTGCAATAAAACAAACTAAATAAATAAGTTGATTTAGATATCTGTACTGCTGACTGTACTGAAGCTGCACCACCCGGTCGAGTAAGTTGAGTGGGAAATGCACTCAGTGCACTGCAGGCACGCTTTAATGTGTGTACAACTTCAGCCTTGTGATCCAAGTTGTCTTGGTGGGGAGGTGGGTGGTGTTAATAATGGTAGGGTTTATGGCTATAGTTATTAGCAGAGATTGAATTTATGGAGATTACTTTTAAAAAAGGTATTAAAATCGCTATTAGTTTTTTCTGCAAATAGCTAATAGTGGCAATAGAAAAGTATTGGTATCGAGTATCGAAAATGTTTCGTGTAAAATGTATCGGCGATACACAAATCAATACTTGATACAAAAAGTATCGGCAATACAGAAACCAATACTAAAAAAGTATCGCCGATACTGTATTGGCCGATACCGATACTTCGATACTAACAACACTGAATACAGCCAACTATGTTCTGTACAGTGTTATACATATGACACCCTTGTAATAACGTATGTTGTAAGTTTATCTTTTCGCAGATATGCATACATGCAAAAAAATCAACCTTACAAAAGCATGCACAATGTGCATTGCACATGAAATTTAATATAACAACTAAAACCATGTCGGCCTACACAAATATTCTTACAATAAATATAAGTAAATTTCTTGATGACGTACTAATGAAATTTGTACTTAACTATTTTCCAAACTCTTAATTCCAACAAATATACTATTTTATGGTATACTTTATCATACAGATACTTAACATGGTATATTTGCTGCGTTTCTCGATTTATTCTTACACAACATTTCTAAATATTTTTTTTTACGGGTGAAATAATAATTCAGTTAACACGTATTGTTATGGCCTAATTAATAAAATAATGTGGACTTTTAATCATGTGGTGTAGAGCGCTTGACTGTCGACATGAGTAATCTTGGGTTCGAATCTCAGTGAAAACTTTGGAATTTTTCAGGTCCTGGTGAAAGTCCCCCAAAGTCCACCCAGCTTTAAATGGTCACCTGACTTTAAGTTGGGGGAGTAAAAACGGCTGGGCGTTGAGTTAACTAAACACTCCATTTATGTGCCAAGGTTACTGAAACAGACGAATTCTACACTTCATCTGCCCCGATGAGCTCTTAGGGGCTTAAGGGAACTTTACATTACTTATGGGCTTATGGGAACTTTACTATCTTTTACTTTACTAATTAAAAATAGATACCATTCACCATCTTTAGAAATTGTTTGAATTAAAATGTTAGTGAAAATCAAGCGCGGTATTCTGATGTTTTTTTTCTTTTAAACCTGTTAACCCTTAACCCTAAACCTGACCCGAACCCTTAACCCTTAACCCTAAACCTGACCCTAACCCTTAACCCTAACCCATTCAAATAGAAATCTATCCCTCATATGAATGTTAATTTGATTTTTTTTTTTTTTTAATTTTATTGTTATTTTTTTTTAACTGAAATGAATCCTGAGGAAAATGTAGTTTTATGAAAGAATAATTTTCAAAGTGAGAAAGATGAGTTATGGGTTGTGAGTAAATAAACACGTGTCACTAGATACACCTGGTCATATTTGTGTAACAGTATTGTGTTAAAATAATGAGCTATTACAACTGAGTATGCATTGAGCGTTGAAATAAATAAGTTCTATTGTGTTGAATGTATTTGGATAGAATATTAAGCGTTGAAATGAATAATTTCAAATGAACTGAATGTACTTTGTAGAATATTTAGCGTTGAAATGAATAATTTCCAATGAGTTGAATGTACTTTGTAGATTTTTAAGCTTTGAAATGAATAATTTCAAATGAGTTGAATGTATTTTGATAGAATTTTCAGGTGCTATAGATGTTTTAGAACAATACATATCACACGCTCTATATTAATAATCTATTATATGTCAATGTAATAGACTAGTCTATACAAAATTGTTTTTATACATTGTTTTATAAAATTTGTGTGTGTGTGTGTGTGTGTAAAAGGATAATTGAAAACTGTAATAAGCATTTAAACCACTAATGGGACGTTTTTTATGGTGCCCTTCTTTCATCCCCACCATAGCACCATAGTGCAACGGCCATGGAGGCACCACGGGAGATATATCGCATTTAAAGATAATGACCGATAGTCAGGATTGGCCTTAGGCCGATTTGACCGATAGCTCCCAATTTGGCCTCGCGCCTGGCAGGGGGCCCCGCAATTTAAATTTAGATTGATAGTTGTTATTGTAAAAAAAATTATAAGGGGGGCCCGCAAGCAACCGTTAAATTGGGGCCCCGCAATTCGTAAGGCCGGCCCTGCCGATAGTATATTTCAAAGCTTTGTTAAAAAATCTTATCTGATTCAATCGTGCACTTAAACATTAACTATATAGACTGTGATTCACTCAGTACTGGACTGGTCATTTAGTTAACTAGCGCGGACTGGTCATTTAGTTAACTAGCGCGGACTGGTCATTTAGTTAACTAGCGCGGACTGGTCATTTAGTTAACTAGCGCGGACTGGTCATTTAGTTAACTAGCGCGGACTGGTCATTTAGTTAAATAGCGCGAACTGGTCATTTAGTTAACTAGCGCGGACTGGTCATTGAGTTAACTAGCGCGGACTGGTCATTTAGTCAACTTGCCCGTTAGTTCGAGGGGCCCATTTAATAGTAAACTTTGAGTCCCCCCCCCACCTTTAAAAAACAACTATCAAACAAAACTAACAAACAAACAAAACAAAAACAATTGTTTCCATTGGCTGACAAAATCAAATAACGCAAACGTTATCATAGATCAAACCCCGTTGCATGCTGGGAACGACAACATGAAAATCCAGTCCACCGCTTGACTCACAATTCAATTGTATGATAAATGGCATGTGGTAAAACAAAACTAGTCTGATCCATGAAAAATGTGCATTCACAATATATTTGAAGCAAAAATAAATAAATAGTACAATAAAAATAAAGTACAAAAAACTGATTTCTGTAGTTTGATAAAACTGTATAGAATATAAACTTAAGATCAGTTGTTTTCTTTCGTAATAAAACAACATAACATTGTTTAAATCTTAAAATATACACCCAAAAAAATTAAGCTGAATTAAATCTGAAATATAGACATCAAGAAAAAAATGTTAGAAGTATTGTTATTGTTTTTTTTTTACATTATCATATGTTGGCATGGAAGAATTCTTATTGTTTTACATGTTGGCATGTTCAATCCAGTTAAGTACATTGCATTCAGGGTGGAATTTGGATCAAAAGAAGATTCGCTTCTCTTCCACCAGATGCATTCATTACTGAAAGTTTTATCTCTTTGCCAGTAGACAAAAGATTATTGTTGGATTATTATTTCTTTTGAGTTGGAGAGTATGTGTTTTACCAGCCTATGATTATACCAGATGGAAGAAGTTTGAGAGTATGTATTTTACCAACTTGTGATACAAGATGGAAGTTGTTTGAGAGTATGTATTTTACCAACCTGTGATACAGGATGTAAGTTGTTTGAGAGTATGTATTTTACCAACTTGTGATACAAGATGGAAGTTGTTTGAGAGTATGTATTTTACCAACCTGTGATACAGGATGGAAGTTGTTTGAGAGTATGTATTTTACCAACCTGCGATACAGGATGAAAGTTGTTTGAGAGTATGTAATTTACCAACCTGTGATACAGGATGGAAGTTGTTTGAGAATATGTATTTTACCAACTTGTGATACAGGATGAAAGTTGTTTGAGAGTATGTATTTTACCAACCTGTGATACAGGATGAAAGTTGTTTGAGAGTATGTAATTTACCAGCCTGTGATACAGGATGGAAGTTGTTTGAGAGTATGTAATTTACCAGCCTGTGATACAGGATGGAAGTTGTTTGAGAGTATGTAATTTACCAGCCTGTGATACAGGATGAAAGTTGTTTGAGAGTATGTATTTTACCAACCTGTGATACAGGATGGAAGTTGTTTGAGAGTATGTATTTTACCAACCTGTGATACAGGATGAAAGTTGTTTGAGAGTATGTATTTTACCAACCTGTGATACAGGATGAAAGTTGTTTGAGAGTATGTATTTTACCAGCCTGTGATACAGGATGGAAGTTGTTTGAGAGTATGTATTTTACCAACCTGTGATACAGGATGGAAGTTGTTTGAGAGTATGTATTTTACCAGCCTGTGATACAGGATGAAAGTTGTTTGAGAGTATGTATTTTACCAGCCTGTGATACAGGATGGAAGTTGTTTGAGAGTATGTAATTTACCAGCCTGTGGTACAGGATGGAAGTTGTTTGAGAGTATGTAATTTACCAGCCTGTGATACAGGATGAAAGTTGTTTGAGAGTATGTATTTTACCAACTTGTGATACAAGATGGAAGTTGTTTGAGAGTATGTATTTTACCAACCTGTGATACAGGATGGAAGTTGTTTGAGAGTATGTATTTTATCAACCTGCGATACAGGATGAAAGTTGTTTGAGAGTATGTAATTTACCAACCTGTGATACAGGATGGAAGTTGTTTGAGAATATGTATTTTACCAACTTGTGATACAGGATGAAAGTTGTTTGAGAGTATGTATTTTACCAACCTGTGATACAGGATGAAAGTTGTTTGAGAGTATGTAATTTACCAGCCTGTGATACAGGATGGAAGTTGTTTGAGAGTATGTAATTTACCAGCCTGTGATACAGGATGGAAGTTGTTTGAGAGTATGTAATTTACCAGCCTGTGATACAGGATGAAAGTTGTTTGAGAGTATGTATTTTACCAACCTGTGATACAGGATGGAAGTTGTTTGAGAGTATGTATTTTACCAACCTGTGATACAGGATGAAAGTTGTTTGAGAGTATGTATTTTACCAACCTGTGATACAGGATGAAAGTTGTTTGAGAGTATGTATTTTACCAGCCTGTGATACAGGATGGAAGTTGTTTGAGAGTATGTATTTTACCAACCTGTGATACAGGATGGAAGTTGTTTGAGAGTATGTATTTTACCAGCCTGTGATACAGGATGAAAGTTGTTTGAGAGTATGTATTTTACCAGCCTGTGATACAGGATGGAAGTTGTTTGAGAGTATGTAATTTACCAGCCTGTGGTACAGGATGGAAGTTGTTTGAGAGTATGTAATTTACCAGCCTGTGATACAGGATGAAAGTTGTTTGAGAGTATGTATTTTACCAACCTGTGATACAGGATGAAAGTTGTTTGAGAGTATGTATTTTACCAGCCTGTGATACAGGATGAAAGTTGTTTGAGAGTATGTATTTTACCAACCTGTGATACAGGATGAAAGTTGTTTGAGAGTATGTATTTTACCAACCTGTGATACAGGATGTAAGTTGTTTGAGAGTATGTATTTTACCAACTTGTGATACAAGATGGAAGTTGTTTGAGAGTATGTATTTTACCAACCTGTGATACAGGATGGAAGTTGTTTGAGAGTATGTATTTTACCAACCTGCGATACAGGATGAAAGTTGTTTGAGAGTATGTAATTTACCAACCTGTGATACAGGATGGAAGTTGTTTGAGAATATGTATTTTACCAACTTGTGATACAGGATGAAAGTTGTTTGAGAGTATGTATTTTACCAACCTGTGATACAGGATGAAAGTTGTTTGAGAGTATGTATTTTACCAACCTGTGATACAGGATGGAAGTTGTTTGAGAGTATGTATTTTACCAGCCTGTGATACAGGATGAAAGTTGTTTGAGAGTATGTATTTTACCAACCTGTGATACAGGATGAAAGTTGTTTGAGAGTATGTATTTTACCAGCCTGTGATACAGGATGAAAGTTGTTTGAGAGTATGTATTTTACCAACCTGTGATACAGGATGAAAGTTGTTTGAGAGTATGTATTTTACCAACCTGTGATACAGGATGTAAGTTGTTTGAGAGTATGTATTTCACCAACCTATGATACAGAGTGGAAAGTGTTTGAGAGTATGTATTTCACCCACCTATGATACAGAGTGGACGTCGTAGAAACCTGAGTCTTCCAGTTAGCCCTTGATGCCTTGACCTACATCCAGCTGACCAAACCCGCAGACCAAGTTCAATGGCTATCCATAACAGCATGATCAGTTCCTGTCAAATTTCCAACTGTTAAATACCTCTTTAAGAAAACTACCTTTACATACACACACACACAGACGCACACACACATACACACACACAAACACACACACATACACACAGACGCACATACACATACACACACAAACACATTACTATGTATAACTTGTATTTGTTTCATTTAAATAATTCATTTACTTCAATCACAAATTTAGCAGAGAGTGTTCATTACATATTTAGCCTTAGAGTTGTACTGAGGACTTACCAGGTAAACGGTTGAATGAATAAGATCAGGTTCTAGTTCACTGATCGAGGACAATACTCCCAGAGTTAGACACAGTAAGACAAAGGCGAACCTGTGTAGACAGTAAAATTAAAAGTATATGGTCTGTATATAATTGTGTCAGTAGTCTTAGTATATTAGTTGCTAAAAATTTATTGAAATCTTAGTCTCAGATGTGACGTGTTTAGTACATTCAATTTTCAACACCGTGATACAGTGATAGACGCCTGTATTAGAAATCTTGGCAATAATGGTATTAAACTCAGAGGATGTCTGTTTAGACAAATGTATCAGTATTGGACTTTCATATTCAATATTTTACACACAAAAAAAATGAATGAGATAAAGACTGTCGCTCAAGATAGACTCAAGAGGGAGAAATGTGTCTGTTGATGTGTCTGTTGATGTGTCTGTTGATGTGTCCATTTGTTTCCCTCAACGACCACACCGGTCAAATGTTTGATGATCAAGATGTTACTGTTTAGACTTTTCATTCTATTTATCTCATACGAAAACAATTTGTATATGCACAAATAATGTAACTATCTCGAGGTTCCCCCTATACACATTTGTCTAGGGCTCTAGGGCATCACAACGCATAAGGATGGCTCTGATTGCCCTCGTGACCCTGTTTGCCCTCGTGACCCTGTTTGCCCTCGTGGCTCTGATTGCCCTCGTGGCTCTGATTGCCCTCGTGACCCTGTTTGCCCTCGTGGCTCTGATTGCCCTCGTGGCTCTGATTGCCCTCGTGACCCTGTTTGCCCTCGTGGCTCTGATTGCCCTCGTGGCTCTGATTGCCCTCGTGGCTCTGATTGCCCTCGTGACCCTGTTTGCCCTCGTGGCTCTGATTGCCCTCGTGGCTCTGATTGCCCTCGTGGCTCTGATTGCCCTCGTGACCCTGTTTGCCCTCGTGGCTCTTATTGCCCTCGTGGCTCTGATTGCCCTCGTGACCCTGTTTTCCCTCGTGGCTCTGATTGCCCTCGTGGCTCTGATTGCCCTCGTGGCTCTGATTGCCCTCGTGACCCTGTTTGCCCTCGTGGCTCTGATTGCCCTCGTGGCTCTGATTGCCCTCGTGGCTCTGATTGCCTTCGTGGTTCTGATTGCCCTCGTGGTTCTGTTTGCCCTCGTGACTCTGACCGCTATCATGACTTTTCTGGCACGACTATTTTTGGCTCCTATAAAAATAAACAGTTATTTGCCCCAGACAAAGTAACTTTTCGGACAGCAGGAAAAGAGAATCTTGGGCACCCCTTATAATGTTTGACAGCAGGGACCCTCTGATATCCCAAATTGTTTAGTCATGTTAGACATCTTAAGTCATTTCATAATTAGTCGCAACAGGTTGGGGGGGGGCATTTCAGCCTTATAATAAACAGAGTCGCTAGATTACTTGGGGGGGGGGGCGCTAGTAAATGAACGTGAGTTAATTCAAAACAACATTTTTTTATATTTTCGAATGATTTCCTGATACGGTTTCACCGTTTCAGTTAAAGTTGAAAGGTTTCCCTGTACTTATGTATGGTACACGCCGGCCTTGACTGTTGGCGACCCAACCCCCTTTCCCAAAAAAAAAAAATCAACAAAAAACAACTGTGGAGCGGAACAAAAACATTTATCTTTCAGCTTAAATAAAAAGTGTACAATTTAAATTATAATCCGATCGTATAATTTTTTCATGCGATGTTGCGGAGACAATTCAACATAGGATTCAATGGGAAAGTGTTTTTTTTTTCTAGCACCATTTACAGTGGTCGCCATGGAGACGACCTTAGCTGCAAGTCGTTTATTTGGCGGTTTCAAAAAGCTTAATAATACTCTCTGACTAGAAAGCGTCTCTCTGGTGATGCCAAGGAAAGAGAAATAGCCGCAGAAGTAGCACAATCGGCTCGACATCCAGTTACACTTGTTACTATTTTCACGGGTATTAAAACCATACAAAAAAAAACATCTTAAATAATATACTACCAATAAAGTTCAAAGGATAATAAATGAAGCTAAAATGTAATAGTAACCTCTATATATAGAATATCTATTTCCGATGATTTATTTGTCCATCTATCTATATGTCTGTCAATGTAATTTATTTTGAAACAATCAATAGGCACAAACGTATCTAGCTATGTTGATTGGAAGACGCATTTTTAATTGAATTAATAAACTTCTATAATTAAGTAAAAAAAGTAACATAGTTTATTTCTTTTACAATATCTTCTATCGTCTTCTTCAAACAAAAATAAAGTAAGGTTTATATTTTTTCAGTAATCAGTAATAACTATTCTTCATTATCAAAGAGTTTCATTTCTGAAAAGTACAGCCAGCCAATATTTAAGTCAAATAGTTTCATTTCTCAATGCAACAATCGACCATTCATTAAGTCAAACAATTTCATTTCTGTATACTACAATCATCCATTCATTAAGCCAAACAATGTCATTTCTATATACTACAATCCTCCATTCATTAAGTCATACAATGTCATTTCTATAATCTACAATCCTCCATTCATTAAGCCATACAATGTCATTTCTATATACTACAATCCTCCATTCATTAAGCCATACAATGTCATTTCTGTATGCTACAATCGACCATTCATTAAGTCAAACAATTTCATTTCTATGTAAATGAGGTTCCATCAATATAAAACAGTGGCCATGCAGATAGAGGAAACAAGAGCCATTCAATCAATTCTTTAATACGTTTGACAAATCTGACCGGAAAGTTCCACGAACAAAATCATTTTGATTCAATAACAGAATGCTCACAAACATACAGCTCGCTCTCCCGCTCTCCCCCTCTCTCTGTCTCTCTCTCTCTGTCTCTCTCTCTGTCTCTCTCTGTCTCTCTCTGTCTCTCTCTGTCTCTCTGTCTCTCTCTCTCTGTCTCTCTCTGTCTCTCTCTGTCTCTCTCTCTCTCTCTGTCTCTCTCAATGAACTCCCTGCCCCTCTCTCTCTCACACACACAAACACATGTTTATAAACACAAGTCTTTTTTGAACATATAAAATGAAACGACTTTATCTGGGTATGTCTGTATGTGGGTGCGTATGTATGTGGGTATGTATGTCTGTATGTGGGCCATAGAAATGTGCATGTTGAGCCAATAGTCGCCAAACTCATGTTTAAGAATTATGACGTTATCTGCCAATTAGTTTTCTTTTAATTGTCAGGATTCAGCTATTTTTTTTTAATTTCATGAAATAATTGAATCGACAACCTCTTGACATCAATTTTAGAACTGACTTATGGATTGTTGACCTCTAAACTGCGCATGTCTGAACTATTTAGAAGTATACACATTGACAGAATTCAAAAGGGAGATAAAAAAATGTTTTGCTAATTTTGTTGACATGAGAATGAATTTTAAAATATTCGTATTTTTATTTGAATACAATGTATCACTGTGTAATAACAATATAATAATCTTAACATCTTGCTATGTGAGCCAGAATAATTGTAAAATTATCATTGTATCTCTCAAAGTGATTACATGACAAAGAAAACTCGTTCTCAGTCACAGTTTACATTTTCATGGAATGAGGGAAGTAAACAATAGAATGATATCCTAATTTACTGACTGAAACATTATCTAAATACCAGAACATTATCTAAATACCAGAACATTATCTAAATACCAGAACATTATCTAAATACCAGAACATTATCTAAATACCAGAACATTATCTAAATACCAGAACATTATCTAAATACCAGAACATTATCTAAATACCAGAACATTATCTAAATACCAGAACATTGTAAAAATACCAGAACATTTCGAAGGTAACAAATATATTTATTAAAAGTTTAATAAAATACCAGAATACTATCAAGTTAATATTTTGAAGAAAGTAGAACATGATGCAAATACCCAAACATTATGCTCAAAACGGAATATTCAGAAGACCAACAGATATTTTGGAAAGAACTTTTAAAAAAATCCGTTACTTCCTTAGAATGTTCAGAAACTGAAGAGTGTCAGCAGATTCAAGAAAAATCTTGAAATTAATTCTGAATTTCACCACACAGCGTAATTTCTATGTCATCAACTGCTATCAACTTTGTATGGTTCCTCATCCTCAACTTCCTTTATCTACGTGTATGGTTCTCCCTAATCAACTACTATCTAACATTACACCTTGGTTCTCTCTCCTCAATAGCTTGCTATCTAACGTGTATGGTTACCTCTCCCATCCAACTGCCTCTAACGTGTCATGGTACTCTTACCTCTCCAAACTGCTATCTCAACATGTGTATGGTATCACTCAATTAACTAGCATTGATCAATGTATGGTACTCTCTCATCAACTGCTATCTAACTTGAGTATGGTTCTCTCTCATTAACTGCTATCTAACGTGTATGGTACCAGTGCATCTCACTGTCAGCTTCTTATCTAACGTGTACAGGTTCTCTATCATCAACTAGCTCATCTAACGTGCATGGTTCCTCTCTCATCCAGCTTCCTTATCTAACGCGCATGGTACTCTATCATCAACTTCTTCTATCAACGTGTACGGTTCTCCTTCTCATCAACTTCCTTCATCTAACTGTGACATGATACTCTCACTAAAATCAACTGCTATCTAAGTGGCATATGGTACTCTCCTCTCATCAACTTCATATCTAACGTCGTCATGGTACTCCTCATCAACTTCGCTATCAACATGTATGGTACTCTATATCATTCTACTGTTATCCAACGTGTACGGTTCTCTCTCATCAACTACTATCTAACGTGTATAGTTCTCTCATACCTCATCAACCACTATCCGTATACGTAACTATTTTCTCTCATCAACTGCTATCTAACGTGTAATAGTACTCTGTAAATCAACTGCTATCTAATGTGTACGGTTCATATATATATCAACCTGCTATCTAACGTGTATGTATGGTTCTATCATCAACTTTTTCATCAACAGTCATGTGGTACTCTCTCATCAACTGCTATCTAACGTGTACGGTTCTCTCTCATCAACTGCTATCTAACCTTTGTATTTCTCTGTGGTAAAGAAATCAGAAGACCTACACTTTTACACTTTGGTCTAGAAGTCTCTTTTAAGCATTGGTCTGAAGCTCTTTACACTGGCTCTGGAGAGTCTTTGCACTTGGTCAAGTCTTTACACTGGTCTGAAGTCTTTACACTGGTCTGAAGTCTTTACACTAGTCTGAAGTGTTTACTCTTGTCTGAAGTCTTTACACTGGTCTGAAGTCTTTACACTGGTCTGAAGTCTTTACACTGGTCTGAAGTCTTTACACTGGTTTGAAGTCTTTACATTGGTCTGAAGTCTTTACACTTGTCTGAAGTCTTTAGGCTAATTGTCTAGAAGTCTTGACTCGTCTGAAGTCTTTACACTGGTGCTGAAGTCTTACACTTGTCTGAGAGTCTTTACACTGGTCTTAGTCTTTATGACTTGTCTGAAGACTCTACATTGGTCTGAAGTCTTTACACTTGTCTGAAGTCTTTACACTGGTCAAGTCTTTACATTGGTCTGAAGTCTTTATACCAAATG
Source organism: Bulinus truncatus (assembly GCA_021962125.1). Lineage (NCBI taxonomy): Eukaryota > Metazoa > Mollusca > Gastropoda > Planorbidae > Bulinus > Bulinus truncatus. Next base: position 452,691 of record JAGDYQ010000123.1, read on the forward strand.
TGGAATATTCAGAGTCTTATACTCAGGTCTCAAATCTTTGAACTGGTTATTTAGATGATGCGTGCTATCAAATGGTATTTCACTCGGATTATTTTTGACATTGTGAGCGAGAGGGATCAACTGCCCCCACCTTCCTCCTCTAGTGGGTTGCGGTGAAATGATCAAACGCTGACCGGTCCGTGGCGAGAAAAAGGCTGGGGACCACTGATGTATCAGACGCCTTACCCGTTAAAGCCATGGGTTTTGTGAAAAGAAGAGATTGGTGGATGGGAATGTGACCGGACGAGAGATGGTTCAAGTACGCACAGGGGTTGAGGAAGGTGGGGATGTCTGAGGGGGCTCAGATTGGAGGGTTCACAAGGTTTTCTGGCCAGTGTCAGAGTTCGGGTACAGATTTTCTTGTGCACTGCTTCGGAGGATATCCATTTCAATTGTGTGTGTACAATGATAACTAAACAATACACACACACACACACACACATACTAGTTGTGCATCTGACTTTACCTCTTAAACTGCCTGTCTGCTACCAATAAATAATAATTCACCAAACATGTGCACTCAAGTGCTATGTAATCAAAGTCAATCGATTCGTCTTACATATTTACATTTTTTTTTACCGCTTCTGATAAACAAAAAAAAAATTTATCGAGCAACTTCCAACTAATTGGAAACTTGATTGGAGTTTACTTATACAGAAAATAGTGCAAACAAAGCAACAAACTTACAACCTCTTTAACAGGGTATGTAGTTTTGTAAGGATTGAAACATTTGCGACCATGTTATGAATATAGTGCTTTACTTCAGGCATGTAGCCAAATGAAGCATTGTATAGATACATGATTTGCTAGATCATGTGTTACTGATGATTATGTTTCAGGTTATGTATAACTTTTATTGCATATTTAATGTGTATGAAAATATAAAACTCACATTACTGTTCAACATTATCATTGCATTTCAAATCGAGAAGTTAGTGGAAACTGATTTCTAAACCGCAGCTAAGAACAGTGAATTAAGGAACACACATATACTTAAGATTAATTAGCGATAACGAAAGCGCGACATGATATAGAGCTGACGTGCAGTTTTTGTCTGTGACTAAACCTTGAACGTTTTAATTACGTGGAGTCTTTGATCTGCGGTAAACGAACGCGCACAATTACGTGCAGTCTTTGATCCGGGATAACCGAACGCGCACAAATACGGGCAGTGTTTGATCTGGGATAACCGACCGTGTACAATAACGCACTGCATCAGTAAACATATGTATCAACTCAAACGGTCAGCTGAGTAATCACAATACCCTAATCAGTAGGTACCTCGGTTCAAGATCAGAACTCGTTCTTCGATTCGGTTTATCCCCCCCCCCCCAAAAGTGTCAAGAGCGAAGCATTATAATCGATAGAAATCTAAACAATCACAGAGTGAAGAAATCGAAGGGAGTCCATACAGCTTACTACTCTCTACTAGCGGCTCCGGGTCGTTTATATTTTCACACATACAACGAACACGGCAATTCGAACTACTTTAGGGAGAAAAAAGCAACAGCATCAATAGCCTGTTCCATTCTGGACTTTAGGACGTGTTAGCGCATTTTCGTGTTATGTATCAGTACGTATGTTAGCTTTTAGTAAATATTTGTACATTTTGGAAATATTTATAAATCCAATTGCGTAATGCATATATCTGAAAAAAAATTAAAACGACGTTTCTTTAAATTTGAAAAAAAATTCTCTTATGAGTCATATGGCACTTCCAGGAGGTCGAACTGCCACTACAAGAGGTCAGATCGCGAAATGGCAGGCCAAGACCTACAAAAAAAGTATATGCATCATGGGTCTAGGACTTATGGTTGCTGAGATCTAGGGTGATGACAGACGGACAGACAGGCGGACAAAGCGGAAACAATAGCGCATTCGACTTCTCGAAATTAATTAAATGTCAAAAAATAAATAAATAATTTAGGTGTATCTTTCATACTATGAAACTGATCCTAGGAAATTGTGTGACTTTCATTCTAAATAGTTAGTTCCAGGAGTTTAGCAGTTTCTTTGCAGCAGACTTGGAATATTTCTGCACCAAGAAACTATCAAGGAAAAAAAAATGTGTCGCTTCCTGTCGCTTGAGAATCTGCGATACGAAAAATGAACCACAGCGATATCTGGTTTGCTGTCCAATTAGCTACGAGTTTGAATGGTTCACTCTGAAATAATCTTCAATGTCTGCCCATTCTTTATAAATTTCTTTAATCCTGGCAGTTAAAACAGTCACTGGCTCATCATCGGACGACTGCTCCTTCTTTCATGTTTTTAGCTGTACCGAGTCCATCTCCAATGTTTCATATCACTCTCGACTTCGTGCATAACCCAAGACACTGTTCGTTACTCGAGACAGTTGAATTTCCAAAGTTAATGTTCGTAACACGAATAGTTCGTGACACGAGGCGTTCGTGTCCCAAGGTTTGAATGTGTAGGCCTATATACGATTGTTGGCCGCCTTACTCGGACAGTCCTTCCCAGCTTGGATTTGTGAACAACAGTCTCAACACTGTCCTTTGAACCACACAATTCTCCATAATAAAGATTCTATTAGGAAGTGATAGATGTATAAATAAGTGCGTATTTATAATTATAGGCCATGTAATTATATGAGAGACAAAGCAGAACACCTTTTACAGTGTGTTAGAGCAACCAGCTGGTAGATAAACACTGTCCTAAAAGTTCATCCAATATTTTCGTCCCTACCAGCTATAGGTTTAACTCTTACATTCTTTATCTACGTATTCCATATCTTTCAACTAAAATAACGTTTTTTGTACGTTCAGCTGTATTTATATCATGTAGACTTGGGTCTGGATTAAACTGAATTAATTTAATTTCAAAATGACGACACCGCCCAGATAGAAACCATAAAAAAACTACATTTTCCCCAAAGACAAGATAGAAAAATGAAATTAGTGGCCAGTGGCAGCATCGTGAAATCGACCTGGAATGAAAAGAAGTGTGGAAGCCATCAGCTCCCCCCCCCACTCACCCCCACCTCACCCACACACACACACCCAGATCTCATGTAAAACAAATACCTAGACTAGACTAGTTCCAGTGGAATGTTACAGTTTAGTTGTTAAAATGGTAGAGAAATTTTCTGTTGGGGTTAGTTGGGAATCAATTAACAAAATACAGGCAGACAATCGATGTGAGCAAAAAGCAGATGGTCATTCTCTGACAGGTTCTGTTCGAAATAGATGTGCAGATATTTATAATTATCCTAATCACTCACAGTCGTGCAGATATTTATAATTATCCTAATCACTCACAGTCGTGCAGATATTTATAATTATCCCAATCACTCACAGTCGTGCAGATATTTATAATTATCCTAATCACTCACAGTCGTGCAGATATTTATAATTATCCTAATCACTCACAGATGTGCAGATATTTAAAATAATACTAATCACTCACAGATGTGCAGATATTTATAATAATACTAACCACTCACAGATGTGCAGATATTCCTGATGAAAAATTTCCTAGTTATCACATTTCGTCTTTAAATTTTTTTTTTCTATAATCTGAACAACTGTGCATTCAAATTTTAATCCAATCATGTAAGAAATTCTTTTAAATATTGAAATATAATAGTGTTTAAACTAATTTAGATCATTTTAAGTACAAATTAATCTATGCAATTTATAAACACATGACGTATTTCGACACTTACACTAAATGTATTCTCAACTGATATAGTTAACATAGGGCAGTATAATCTAAACAACTGTGCATTTAAACTTTAATACATTTATCTCAAACTTATATTCATGTATGGGATTCTTTTAAGATGCTGACATATACAATGTACACTTTATTTTATACAATATACTGAAGAGAATTTTAATGCACTTTTCCATATAAACAATTTATAATTTTTTTTTTATCGCCGAGTGCTTTCCCTGCATTGACGTCTGTAGTTGGAAGAAAATCATTGAGAAATGGGTTCAGTTGTTCTGGACACAATATAATTGACTTATTTACTAACAGTGCACGTGGACTCTGGGCAATCAGCCACATGGCAATGACACATCTCTTTCAACTGTTGGCGACTCACCAACTCGGAAATATTCTACTGTAGACCAATCACCAACATGTCAACAACAAATCTGCTTCAAATTTCACCCATTCATCAGCATTGAACAAACACATCTATTTCAAATGTTGGCCACTCACCAACTCTGAAATATTCTACTGTGGACCAATCACCAACATGTCAACAGCAAATCTGCTTCAAAGTTAAATCTCTCACCAACTTGGAACAGACACATCTCTTTCAACTGTTGGCCGGCCACTCACCAACTCTTAAATATTCTACTGTAGACCAATCACCAACAAGTCAACAACAAATCTGCTTCAAAGTTAAATCTCTCACCAACTTGGAACAAATACATCTATTTCAACTGTTGGCCACTCACCAACTCTGAAATATTCTACTGTAGACCAATCACCAACAAGTCAACAACAAACCTGCTTCAAAGTTAAATCTCTCACCAACTTGGAACAAATACATCTATTTCAACTGTTGGCCACTCACCAACTCTGAAATATTCTACTGTCGACCAATTACCAACATGTCAACAACAAATCAGCTTCAAATTTCACCCATTCATCAGCATTGAACAAACACATCTATTTCAAATGTTGGCCACTCACCAACTCTGAAATATTCTACTGTAGACCAATTACCAACATGTCAACAGCAAATCTGCTTCAAAGTTAAATCTCTCACCAACTTGGAACAGAAACATCTCTTTCAAATGTTGGCCGGCCACTCACCAACTCTGAAATATTCTACTGTAGACCAATCACCAACAAGTCAACAACAAATCTACTTCAAAGTTAAATCTCTCACCAACTTGGAACAAATACATCTATTTCAACTGTTGGCCACTCACCAACTCTGAAATATTCTACTGTAGACCAATCACCAACAAGTCAACAACAAACCTGCTTCAAAGTTAAATCTCTCACCAACTTGGAACAAATACATCTATTTCAACTGTTGGCCACTCACCAACTTGGAACAAATACATCTATTTCAACTGTTGGCCACTCACCAACTTGGAACAAATACATCTATTTCAACTGATGGCCACTCACCAACTTGGAACAAATACATCTATTTCAACTGTTGGCCACTCACCAACTTGGAACAAATACATCTATTTCAACTGTTGGCCACTCACCAACTTGGAACAAATACATCTATTTCAAATGGTTATCACTGAACTGAACTAACTGGCTATGACACTTCTACTTCAGCTGCTGACCGCCAAACAACTTGACAATGACACATCTACTTCAGTTGTTGACCACCAAACAACATGACAATGACACATCTACTTTAACTGTTGACCATTCCACAACTACCTAATCCCAATCACTCAACAAACAACAAATAGTATCACATGTCCACTGCTCAATATTAAACCCTACTGCAGTGAGGTGGCCACTGTACTCTTTAGGTTATCTGTACAACTTAACTGCATTCACCATTAATGGCTTCGATTATATTTTGTCATCTATACAACTTTGAAGTTTCCTCAATCAGTGGCGTGAACTTCTATTGGTCATTGGGCCAACTTTACCCCATCCCCCATCTACCCCCCCCCCTCCGCTCCAACCTTGACTCCATCGTCTGATAGTCATAGTTTACATGATAACAAAAGATAATTATTAATATACTCAAAATATTTTATAATGTCTTTCATAACTTGAATAACAATTGTTTCTCAACTGCTGTGTGCAAACGAAATAAGTTTTCTACATAGGAAGTACAGAGTGTAGTAAAGATTGTAAGTACGAAGAAAATAGCTCGGTGGGTTAAACGTGTTGAGGTGACTCCAGGGAAATGACCCAACGGGCACAGAGAAGATTTAACTGGCCAGTTTGTGAAGGTTTCACCATCTCCTAAGAGGCTCTGTTAAGTCCTTTAACGACTCGGCCAGTGGACATAACTCGGCCAGTGTACACACATCGTTGACATTTTGATCTGATATTAGACATTGATTTCCGATTGACGGTTTAGAATATTACACAATTGTTTGTCATTATAAAACTTTTTCGCAATACAACCTTTATATGTATAGAAATTAGTTAGTGGCGGGTTAGGGCGTGGCAAATGAGGTGAATGCCCGAGTTCGCAAACTTATTAAGGTACCCCTCGATAACTATATGCAATGAACTATTGAAAAAAAAAATACAATGTTGTTGTTTTTTTATCACTGGTAATATTATCATTGAAAGTCTGTCATTTTTGATAGTAAGGACAGGTTGTATAGAGGACACGTATGTATAGTTTTGTTAATACATACACTGTGCTCTGCTCTCACATTGTCATAGCTGCAGGGGCTGTATATATATAAAGTGTGTGTGTGTGTGTGTGTACATTGAGTGACATATGCAGTACCCTGCCATACTATCAGCTGTTTCTATTGAATTAAAATGGTAAAATCTAAAATCTAAATTTCTAATGTGTCATATTGCATGCAATTTTTTTTACCACTACATTATGTCACAGTCGCCAGTTGTTACTTAACTCTAAGCTTTGAGAGATGTCTATCTCAATAGTAAAGGTTTAATTTATAATTGTGTGGAAACGTCTTGTTTGACAATAGCCTAAGATTAAAGTTCAATACGTCACAAAGTTCAAGGGTTATAGCGAGTGCCATCTTCTGTGCCTTTGGTCGAAAGGAAAGCCTCGAATCTCCATTGAGAAATATCATATATAATAATACTCATTTCCAGTGTGCGTTAAATCGAAAGTAAAGAATTAATACAACAGTATCCCAGTTTAAAATACAATCATGAAAAAAATCGGATCTGCCCGAAACCAAAAAAAAAAATAACCTAGCCTACCGATCAAGCCTAAGGGGATATAACTCTATGCAAATGTTTTGCAGGGTACAGCTAGTATATATATATATATATATATATATATATATATATATATATATATATATATATATCAGTAAATGAAATAATTATGTTTGTATGTATGTTTATTTGGCTGGTCCAAATACAAATCTGTGCAAAGTTTGTGCAAGGTCAGTTACATGCCAGCAGCAGCCACTCCAGCCAGTTATAGAGATGTCCAACTTACCCATAATCTATAACACCCACACACGAAATTGACACACATCTTTAAAATGTTTAGTTACCCACATCTATAACGTCAATACCAGTTAACCTACACCCAGTTGCAAACTGCCGGTGTTCCCCCCCCCCTTCATCCTAGTGCTTTTATTTCTGGTCAAGGGGAAGAATGTTTCAGAGTGCCTCCATGCTCAATGCACTATCGGCTATGGTGGGCGATTGGGAAAAAAAGGGGCATAACAAAAAAACTGTCCCATTAGTGGTTTATAGGATCTAAGAGTTAAACATCTCACCCATTAAGGGACTTCACAGATAGCTTAGTTTAGAAAATGCTCATTATGTTCTACTAGCTGTACCCTGCAAAACCTTTGCATATTGTTATATCCCCTTAGGCTTGATCGGTAGGCTAGGTTATTTTGGGTTTCGGGCAGATCCGATTTTTTCATGATTGTATTTTAAACTGGAATACTGTTGCATTAATTCTTTACTTTCGGTTAAACGCAGAACCCAAATCGCTATTATTATATAATTTGTATGTGTTCCTAGGTAATGATTATATGCTGCAACGTTCATTCATTAAATGAGTTGGCAAGTAAACAAAACATATTTTGATTGGACAGCTTTTGAGCCCATCAATACTTGTGGCCAAGTTTTGATGTTTTGGTTGTGAAAGTTTAGACTGAGCTCCGGAAGTGGCATATAATCAACTTCGGTAGATCAATAACTATAATTGCTCAAAACAATAACCAAAAAAAACTATCAACATCTGGCCTCTGCCAAGTTTTCTAATCTGGAATATCTACGAAGCGCAACGTAAATGTCGGTAATCCGTAAAGATGTGACAATCTTTTGCTTGATTACCATAATCAGAACTCAATCTTACACCACACTAAATCTACCTGAAGTATATATTGAAATAAGTCACTGAATAGACAATATGTAGACTCTGTACGATCGGCATCGTTGAAACTCGGGTAAAATGTGTACACACATTTGCTTTTATTTGTTATTTGTTTTGTTTGGTTTTTAGGTGATATAAAAAAAAAAAGGTCCAGGTTTTATTCGTTGTTAACACAGTTTTTTTTTATTTTAAATTTATTTCGTTAAAGACAAACAATCCAGAATTTTTACAACTCAAATTAAATTTAAAGTGTCCATTAAATCGAGTTTGCACTTTGTTTCCCCCATGACGTCACCCAGCTGGTACAATTCAATTATTACCAGCTGAGACCAGTGGGGTTTTTTTTTTTTGTTCACATGTTGACATATAAAGTTCTATTAATAGTAAAGGAAACTCCATAAACTCCATTTTCTTTGTTTGGAGTTAAAGGGTTGCAACTTTTAATGTGTTGCAGACAGAGCTGAAGAAAGCACTTTGAATTATCTAAGATATTTTATAATGCACTGGGGAAAAGTCTTAAAATAGATTAAATCTAACGAAAAACCTTTAATTTTTTTTTTAGTTTAAAAATGTTTTCAGTCATCTTTTAGCTACATAAAACAAAATATTGGTTTCTTTAAATTTCATTAACTTATCTACTAATGTTAGCTAGCCAGGGCCGGCTCTGGGCACAGGCGACATAGGCAGCTGCCTAGGGCGCCAAATTGCTAGGGGCGCCAAATTTTAGAAAAAAAACTTTCAAAAGAAGGGGCGGGCGTCCTAATAGATGACTGCCTAGGGCGCCAAATCGCCTGGGGACGGCTCTGTAGCTGGCGTCTCTTTCGTTATTTCTAATGAGTACAACTTCAAAAAAAAAAAGATATAAATTCATTTACCCTTCATAGGTGTGTCAGACTAAAAGTAAACATTGGTAAAGTTATTCTCTTGGCCCATGATATTTTCTCAACTTGACCCACTATTGCGTAGAATTGTTTAATAGAAAATGTAAACTTTTTCTTTTTTTTCAAATTATGATATATCCTGTTTCATACTAGCAGCTGTTTCAATTGGATGACATTTGGTGTACCCTGTCACACTATCAGCTGTTTCTATTAAGTGACGTATGTCGTAACCTGTCATACTATCAGCTGTTTCATTTGGATGACATCTGATGTACCCTGTCATACTATCAGCTGTTTCTATTAAATAAAGTATGTCGTAACCTGTCATACTATTAGCTGTTTCAATTGGATGACCTCTGGTGTACCCAGTCATACTTATCAGATGTTTCTGTTGATTAATGTATGTAATACCCTTCCCTTCTATCAGCTGTTTCTGTTGATTAAGGTATGTGATACCCTTCCCTTCTGTCAGCTGTTTCTGTTGATTAAGGTATGTAATACCCTGCCATACTATCAGATGTTTCTGTTGATTAAGGTATGTAATACCCTGCCATACTATCAGATGTTTCTGTTGATTAAGGTATGTAATACCCTTCCCTTCTGTCAACTGTTTCTGTTGATTAAGTTATGTAATACCCTGCCATACTATCAACTGTTTCTGTTGATTAAGGTATGTAATACCCTTCCCTTCTGTCAACTGTTTCTGTTGATTAAGGTATGTAATACCCTTCCCTTCTGTCAACTGTTTCTGTTGATTAAGGTATGTAATACCCTTCCCTTCTGTCAACTGTTTCTGTTGATTAAGGTATGTAATACCCTGCCATACTAGCAGATGTTTAAATTAAATGAAGCTTGGTCTCCGTGTCTTATCGGCCCCATGTCATTCAGCGTCTAGTAACCTAGCAACCAAAAATGCCTAATAATTTGATACATGCTAAGAATAGGTCTGTGAAGTAAGTGCAGTATTTAAATATAAATGAAATAATTTAATAATAGTTGATACTAACGGATACATAAAAATCTACGGCCAATATGGCAGACCGTGGGTCTTAGACTCTCTCTCTCTCTTTCTCTCTCTCTCTCTCTCTCTCTCTCTTTCTCTCTCTCTCTCTCTCTCTCTCTCTCTCTATATATATATATATATATATATATATATATATATATATATATTAGGGTGGCCCAAAATAACTTTTTGTCAAATTTTTTTGGAGCCTACTGGCCAATGGTATGTTTACAAACACAGCCATCTGGCAATCAGTTGGTACTATTTTTTCATGAACTATTTCTTTGTTTGTATACTGTCCAGTTGACATGCCAATGTTTATTGAGCTAGGTACTTCCCCTACTGGCGAATGATATGTTTACAAACACAGCCGTCTGGTTGACATTCGGTAGATTTTTTTTCATGAGGACATACTAATGTCCATTGAGCTAGGTACTTCCCCTAATTGAGCCTACTCGCCAATGGTATGTTTACAAACACAGCCGTCTTCAATAAGAATGGATGTGCTGCTATTCAAGCGCTTTAAGACGTTTTGGCCAAAGATAAGACAGGCAGAATTTAGAAGGCCATATGCCACGATGTTCGACTGGAACGAAATCTCAAGACATTAAAAGAAATATCCACCAAATGAAAGGCAACTCAAGAAATTTGCCACATGAAGATTACAAAGAACTTCTGACTCTGAATCTTATCTTCTTGGGAGGAATCGCCCCCTCCCCCATCATTTGGGTGCGTTTTCGAGTTCCAGGAGCTTATCACCATGCAAGGTGGGTGTCTAAAATAATCTACATCATGAAGATTTTTCTCTTCCGTCATCAATTCAAGCTAAGCATGAAAACAGATCAATTGCAGAATTCGGTATCTTTGCATCTTTGGTTTACATTAAAGCTTGGATTCAGTGTCCCATTCCAGCAGACGCATCTCTGAGTGATCTGGATTTCATCAAGCTTCTTATTGATTATAAGAATGTTTCTTTCTTCATTTCTCAGACTGCATTGAAAACGATTGGCCGACATCTCTGGTACCTTAGTGCAGAACTCATTCCTTTGGTTCTCTTTTCTCAACGTGTCTCAGTGGATGAGAAAAACAGCCTTGCTGCTTGCTTGAGGCAATTCATGGAGAAATCTTCTGATGATCATAAAGAAGAAAGGTGCATCCGCAGCACAAATGATTCTGCAGCACTTCATAATGTGACATTAAAGGATTTTGCGACCTCGTCATCGCTGTTCTTCTTTAATGCTTTTCTGCATCCCACAAATTTTCTCATGACTGATGCTTCCACCTGGCAACAAACTCCATCCTTTCAGAAGGCAACAGCAGTGGTTTCTTCCTTGAAAGTTGTCAATGACTGTGCCGAACGGGGAATTGCACTGGCGTCATCATTCAACACATCTATTACCATATCAGAGTAGGAAAAGCAGTACTTGCTCCGAATTGTTGAACAGCATTGCAAAGAGTTTCCAGATGCAAAAAAATCAACTGTGCTGAAGAGATCACAACTTGAAGAGCGTCAGGACTCAGAAAGCACAGACTAAAAAACTTTTAAAGTGTATTTTTGAATGGCGTACTTAGAACTACTCTGCAATACAATCAGGTTAATGTGTCATATAACTAGTATTATTATATTTTTTAACTCCTACTGTGTAATATAATTGTTCTTTGTATCTAAAAAACAGCATTTTAAACCTTGCAAAATTTTTAATTTAATGCAACTGCCGAATACCATAAAACACGAGATAACAAGTGCACTGAGACAGTATTTATAGGAGCCCAAATGGTGTGAAATTTGATATATACATGTTTTTAAATCCCAATGTACCAGAAAACTAAAATGCTCATGAAAAAATATCAACTTTATTTTTTTCAATTATAAAGTGAGCCACCCTAAATATATATATTTATATACATGGGTGTCGCTAGGAATTTTTCCAGGGGGGGGGGGCAAAAATTTTCCAGGGGTGGGGGGGGGGCAAATAACAACTTTATAACATTTTTTTTAAATGTATGGGGGGGGGAGCAAATGCCCCCCTCTTATATGACATTTTTTCAAATGAATACGTCCATGTATATATATATATATACAGAGGCGTTATTAGGGGTGTGCGACTTGGCGGCTGCTGGTGGCACCCGATTCTATGGAGGTCAACGGCAGAAAGTTCTTTTTTGTTCTGCAATTATTAAATTATAATACCCATTTTTTTTCCCTGGTTGTTATTTTTGAAATAAACATTTCTTGAAATGTAAGCATGTAACTTGCATATATAATTTTTTACTTTCAGTAATGTCCGGAGGTCGTCTTGGTGTGTAAGTCCTTCCAGACCCCCGGGTCCCTCGTCAGGGTATCCATGTTAAGTCAACAAATGTAAATAATGCGTAACTTTTAAAGAAATGACAGTGGGGATGGTGTTAGCTCAATGCAAGGCCCACCGACGGAAATTTTGGGCCCCTGGGCAGGGCTGTCACGGGCCCCCGTGCTGATAATAATATTTTCAAAAGTTGATAGGCCAGCTCAGTCCGGGCCCCTAAAACTCGCCGGGCCCCTGGGCATTTGCCCCCCCCCCTCTCGGCGGGACTGGCTCAATGTAAGACACATTGTGAACATGGTGAGTACACAGTGAGTTAAGTTATCCTTTATTTCCTTCTTTTTAAAAACAAACAACATATTTTCGAATTTCGTGAAAAAAAAAAACGCAGTGGCTACGGTTCGGTCCGACCGAACGCGTATTTTTTTTTTCGGGTACCAGCCTTACTTATTATTGTATAGCGGCCGAGTCGCTGCACTGAACTATATAACAACATAATTTATTTTTTTTTTCAGAATTTTTTTTTTCAGGATTAGGGTTAGGGATAGGGTTAGGGATAGGGTTAGAGATAGGGTTAGGGATAGGGTTAGGGATAGGGTTAGAGATAGGGTTAGGGTGTGGAGCAATATTATCTATGGCTGGTACCCTAAGTAAAAAAAATACGGGTTCGGTCGGACCGAACCGTAGCCACTGCCAAAAAAAAAACATGAATCAACACAACAAAATGGTGGTCGATGCTGCTGATCATGAATAACTATCGATGTATCCATCTAGTGATGGGGCAGATGGTGATCGGGCAGATGATGATGTTCCCTCTACTTTACCCAACCAGAAATTCAGACAGACATTTCGCCTTTCAAGAATTTCAACGTGATGGAAAAAGATATAAATTGGACGTGCCAAGTGTCTCATTTGATTGGAAATATTTCGGCCTTCAATCATTTCAATACTTTGGACCAATTTTCTTAGTGTGAAACGGGGGGTGCTTTAGAGAGAACGATGCGACTATATGTAATAGAACATATTTTATTAGATGGTAGTCATCTTATGTTCAATTTTTTTCTCGCTCTATTAACAAATAATGAAAACTGAAACTGGCTTTGTTTTTGTTGCCAACTTTTTAGTGATGCAAATATTAAATATATATACAAACATGAGATTGTTTTTGAATGGGTATTGATAAAGTCAACTAACTCGGAGAGACAGTTTTGATGAATGATTTTTCAAGATAAAATTACTCATGGTGGGTTTTAATTTATAAGTAGTAGATACTTGGAAAATACATTAAAAAAAAACCACCTTAGACGGTGTGAACCAGTTAATTTTTTTGTATTCCCTCAACCGAGTTGGTCTTTGTGGGAACGAACGGACAGGTAAACAGACCTATATCTGGTGTGGTTTGATATTTCAACGGCGAATATTTTTTTTGCTTTATCAGGAATATAATCCTGAACCCTTTGAATGTGAGTCTAATTCACTATTGACTTTGCTATCGTGACCACTATAAATTTTTTTGTCATTTTAATTGTTTGTATAGTGCCTACTTCAACTACATTGTTTGTATAGTGCCTAATTCAACTACCTTGTTTGTGCGGGAGTAACCCTATACTTTTACTTTAATCGCGATTAAAAGAACGTAAAAATAATTACCGTAAAATTTTTCAGTAAAAAAAAAAATATCTTTTAAAGACGTTAAATATGGAAATTCTCCTTGCCTTAAGAAATGCGGGAATTTAAAAAAAAAATTGACTAAAATGATTTAAATAGAACCGTTTTTTTTTTTGGCTTACAATAGCGTTTGCAAACAACTGTCGACTTCTTGATCGATTCCATATACGAAAGTAAATTGTAGTTAAATAAAACTATATGAACAGATTGTATCACACAGGCTGCTGCATTCATTGGCTCTATAATCTACAGATTTCCCTCAGAAATACTTCAGACAGAGGTTAACTGGTTTTCATCTCCGTGTTTACCTTGTCGCTGCTGCACCTGGTATTTAGCACACAATGTTTAATCTTAGTGTACCTGGATCAAATTGATTGACTCTTTGTTTATGGTTTGAACAAACTATTATTGATAAGTATAACTGACATTCATTGTCAACAATATCTCTTAAGGGAGAAAAAGAAACCAGCTGGTGTGTTGTGGGTGCAGTAGGGCGCCAGTTGGTTAGTATCATGGCGATGAAACCAGCTTGTGTGGTGTCTGTGGTAGGGTATTATCATAGCAATAAAACCAGCTGGCGTGGTGTGGTTGGTAGGGTATTATCATGGCAATGAAACCAGCTGGTGTAGTGTCTGTGGTAGGGTATTATCATAGCAATGAAACCAGCTGGTGTGGTGTCTGTGGTAGGGTATTATCATGGCAATGAAACCAGCTGGTGTGGTGTCTGTGGTAGGGTATTATCATAGCAATGAAACCAGCTGGCGTGGTGTGGTTGGTAGGGTATTATCATGGCAATAAAATCAGCTGGTGTGGTGTGGTTGGTAGGGTATTATCATAGCAATGAAATCAGCTAATGTGGTGTGGTTGGTAGGGTATTATCATGGCAATGAAATCAGCTGGTGTGGTGTGGGTGGTAGGGTATTATCATGGCGATGAAATCAGCTAGTGTGGTGTGGTTGGTAGGGTATTATCATGGCAATAAAATCAGCTGGTGTGGTATGGTTGGTAGGGTATTATCATGGCAATGAAATCAGCTGGTGTGGTGTGGTTGGTAGAATATTATCATAGCAGTGAAAACAGCTGGAGGGTTTGGTGCGGTAGGGTGATACTTTTTATTGTCCATTGAATGAGATAAACATGTAGGAACAAGGCACTTGTTTAAATTTAGTTTGAATTGTTAAAGGTTTTTTAAACAGTAGGGCAACAGTATGAATTGTGTAAAAGTTTTTGTGCAGAAGGGCAACAGTATGAATTGTGTAAAAGTTTTTGTGCAGAAGGGGAACAGTATAACTTGTGTACAAGTTTTTGTGCAGAAGGGCAACAGTATGAATTGTGTAAAAGTTTTTGTGCAGAAAGGCAACAGTATGAATTGTGTAAAAGTTTTTTGTTCAGAATGGCAACAGTATGAATTGTGTAAAAGGTTTTGTGCAGAAGGGGAACAGTATAACTTGTGTACAAGTTTTTGTGCAGAAGGGCAACAGTATGAGTTGTGTAAATTTTTTTGTGCAGAAGGGCAACAGTATGAATTGTGTAAAAGTTTTTTGTTCAGAATGGCAACAGTATGAATTGTGAAAAGGTTGCGTTGTTTTTGTGTTAGGTATTTCTAGCGGAACTAAAAGTAAATGATAACTTTTGGCCTTAAACATTGAAATTAACAGTTCTATATAAGTAGAAAGATCAAATATTATTTTCGAAATTCCTAGTTTTAAACTAAGAATTTTTATTTTATCATAGCGAATGGATTATTTTTTTTTTTCTAAAACATCCAACAACTGCGTCTCATTGATGCAAGTATTTATTTTGCTTTACAAGACCGTGTGCTCCGCTGTAATCAAAGCATTGTATGACGTCATCTAGTTCTGCGACCTTTATACACAAGGACGATTTCACCGAGATAAGGTCATTTATGCGGAGCAAACAAGTGGGTTACTTCTCATAACGAGGCTCGGGCTGAAAAACTCCCCGCGGTAATTTAGGGGGCCAGTTCTGAGAAAGTTATTACTACTGCTTGACTTGACACCCAACAACATTGCCAGATTTCTCTAGCCTTACGTGACAGAAAAAAAAAGGAATCATTGTTCTTTGAATTTTTCTTTCTCACGGAGCCTGGAACTAAAAAAAAAAAAGGCGCTTGTGGACATGAGGCGTCATTTTGAACTTGGTGTGTCAATAGAAATATAAGGAGCCATTTTAACTTGGTGTGTCAATAGAAACAACTGGAGTCATTTTGAACTTGGTGTGCCAATAGAAACAACTGGAGTCATTTTGAACTTGGTGTGTCAATAGAAATATGAGTAGTCATTTTAACTTGGTGTCTCAATAGAAACAACTGGAGTCATTTTGAACTTGGTGTGTCAATAGAAATATGACACATCATTTTTGTGTAGATATTTTGACAAAGTGTATTACATGTACAAGGTTTGTGGTTTTTAAAATTTCAAGTGTTCTTGTACACAGTGGCGCAACCGGGGGGGCAGACCAAATCATCATACATATTTTACTATATAAACTGTCTTTTTTCTATATGTGAGGCCCCCAGCATTTTTTTTTCTATATGTGAGGCCCCCCCCCCAGCATTTTTTGCTGGTTGCGCCACTGCTTGTACATGGGTGTTAGTGAGCATTGTGCGATGATCCTCTTTAAATATTTCATGTGTGAGTAAAACGTTTCACAGATGTATATGTGTGTGTTTGTGTGTGATGCCAAAATGGAGATAGTATTCGACGGGCATGCTTGTATACAGATATATACTGCTATACACTGATTTCTCTCTCTCTCTCTCTCTCTCTCTCTCTCTCTCTCCCTCTGTATATATATATATATATATATATATATATATATATATATATATATATATACTGTTATGTACAGCTATATTCTGCAAACATTGTTATACAATGATATAACCTCTATACTGCTAAATACTGCAATATACTGCTTTACACTGCAATATACTGCTATACATTGCTATGTACTGCAATAAACTGTTATACACGGCCACTAACTGCTATGCTATTAAATACACTGCTTTATACTCAAATTAAAACTGCTAAACAGAGCCATAAACTGTTTTAAATACATTTAAATAGACTGCTATAGACTGCAATAAACCGCACCACACTGCAATGCACTGCAATACACTCCTATACCCTGCTCTGCACTCCATCATTCAAGCTAAATATTTAAATAAACGGAAATATATTCAATTTCTCACTGGCCCGTGCTTGTCAAAGACGTCATAAGTCATAACTCCCAGAGGCTTACCCAGCCCTTCCCCCCGCCCCCACCCTTCCTCCACCGTCTCCGCCCCACCATTACCCCCTTATAACTGTACTCTAAATGACGCCGCCTGAGCGGCCATGAACTTTCTATCTTGCATGTTGATTGGCCAGAGCTGTCTATAATATGAACACAATGCGGATGCTTCCACTCCCCCCCCCCCACCCCCATGTCTGATATGTTCCTCTGTCCGGTCTTATATTTCGCCGTGCCTTTACAAAAATGTACTATTTATGCCCGTGGACATCTAAAAAGTACCAAAAAAAATGGCGGAACTTCCTTTGGTTTTCAAGACCGTGCTCACCGAGTTCTAAAAGTAAATGCTAAGGGTTGAGTCTCATTTTCTGGCGGGCTTACTTTGATACCAGTCTGTCCCGAAACGAGGCCATTGTCAGGGCCTGTGCTTAAAAAAAAAAAGACTTTTCATTTGTTGGAAGAAGGAGAGGGTGGGGGTGGGGTGGGGTGGGGCCCCCAGATTTCAAAGAGTATCAGGGGCCCAAGATTAGAAAGCGACAGTCAAGGCCACGTTTTAGTCCTAGGGACCCCTGTATAAGTTGCGACAGGTCTATTTATTTAGACTTTATTCAGTAGAGATAGTTTAAAGAGCTATACCATAGTCATTTTTTTAAATGACTCAGTTGAACAAAAAAAAAAAGATATTTTTGATAGGAGACACAACGAACATATCATTACATATTGTCTCTATCATTACATATTGTCTCTTTCATTACATATTGTATCTTTCATTACATATTGTCTCTTTCATTACAAATTGTCTCTTTAAGTAATGTGGACTATTACTTTGAACTTATTATATATTGTCTCTGCCTCAGTCAATCTCGACTGTTAGTTTGAACTCATTACATATTGTGTCTGTCCCAGTTCATGTGGACTATTAGTTTGAACATATAGCACATTGTCTAGACCAATGAACCAAATCTCAGCTCAATAAACTAGCCAGTGAGTTTTATACATTTCCCAATAGCCCACGTCAAATCTACGCGCGTATTTTGATGTTCAGTCTATCGGAAAAACCCGGCACAACCCCACAGAGAGCTAATGAAGCCAGAACATTTTCTTGAGCTAATGGTGTGATCTACATAGGTGAGTGATTCAGTTTGATAACTCCATAGAACAACACGGAGGATGGAAGGTGTCAGATGAAACAGATGAGTTGTAATTGTATACATTCTTGTAACACACTGTGTTCAGCATATAAGACTGAAAGTCTGATGTTTTAATATTAAACATTATTGTAACACACTGTGTTCAGCATATAAGACTGAAAGTTTGATGTTTTAATATTAAACATTCTTGTAACACACTGTGTTCAGCATATAAGACTGAAAGTTTGATGTTTTAATATTAAACATTCTTGTAACACACTGTGTTCAGCATATAAGACTGAAAGTCTGATGTTTTAATATTAAACATTCTTGTAACACACTGTGTTCAGAATATAAGACTGAAAGTGTGATGTTTTAATATTATATATTCTTGTAACACACTGTGCACATTATATAAGACTGAAAGTGTGATGTTTTAATATTATATATTCTTGTAACACAGTGGTGCACATTATATAAGAGTGAAAGTCTGATGTTTTAATATTATATATTCTTGTAACACAGTGGTGCACATTATATAAGACTGAAAGTGTGATGTTTTAATATTATATATTCTTGTAACACACAGTGGTGCACATTATATAAGAGTGAAAGTCTGATGTTTTAATATTATATATTCTTGTAACACAGTGCACATTATATAAGACTGGAAGATTATGGTCTGATATTAAGTGTATTATTGAAAAAAGTGTATTATTATAATGACTAATGAAATACTGTTATTAGAATAGCTGTTTTATACGTGTTCTATGTTAACCTACTGTGTAGTATTAAACAAAAACATTTATTGTTCAAAAAAATGTTTATCAGTTTTAATTTAATCCATTACACGCTACATATATGTCTTTAAAAATAAAAATATATTCTTGTATCATTGATACAACGATTTTCTGTTTTTATGTGTATTTAGTTTGAACTCATTACATATTCTGTCTTCATCAGTCCATATAAACTGTTAGTTTGAACTCATTACATATTGTCTCTTTCCAGTTCATGTGGACTGTTAGTTTTAACTCATTACATATTGTGTCTGCCTCAGTCTATGAGGACTGTTTGAACTCAATACATATTGTCTCTTTCGAGTCCATTTGGACAATATTTACTTCAAAATATCTATATAAATAATAACGGTGTGGGTTCTGCGTTAAATCGAAAGTAAAGAATTAATACAACAGTATTCCAGTTTAAAATTGTCCAACGTAAACAATAGTATTAAAAATCATGAAAAAATCGGATATGTCCGAATCCAAAAAATAACCTAGCCTAATAATCAAACTTAAGGGAATATAACTCTATGCAAAGGTTTTGCAGTGTACAGCTAGTGTCTTCATAATGTTCATTTACTACACTCACTGTACCATAAAACTCATGTATACCGGCAGCGTGCTAATGTAGCCGTACACACGATATTATATAGAAAACATTATAAACCAGCTGTTCTAGTGTTGCACCCTCTGGGAATATTTCTTGAGAGAAAGCTCTAGCTAGTTATAAACTAAACCCATAAAGTGCAATTGTTCCATTCCAGAATCGTTCTTTAAAAAAAAAAAAAAGACACGAGAGCACAGATGGGAGAACGTGGCGAAGAAAAGGGGCGAGGGTGGAAAAAAAATATCTTTATTACTGAGCTAGTAATTAAATGCAGTCGCTTGGAAGGACAGAACCTTTAGGAAAGTAGAGGAGAATTACTTCTGGGGGGATCGAAGACACTTGAAGTAGGGAGACGAGGTGTCTAAGTGTCTCGCAATGTGTGGAGCGCCTCAGTTATGTTCACATACAACTTTCAAATGGATCTCTTTTCTCTCTCTCTATACCAGCCACTATGTTTTCCCTCATGCTGGGAGAATTTATTGCTATTTGTTCAGTTTAGATGTACTGGTATTTGTTCAGTTCGGTATCAGTTCAGTTTAGGTGTGCTGGTAGCTCAGTTCGGTATCAGTTCAGTTTAGATGTAACAGTATATGTTCAGTTAGATGTATTGGTATATGTTCATATTAGAATAACTAGTATATGTTCAATTTAGATCTACAGGTATATGTTTACTTTATATGTGCTTATATACCCTCAATATATATATATATATATATAAAAGAAGATTAAATAGATTCATAAATATATCAATAGATAGATAACGGGATATATAACAGGATAAATAGATGATATGATAGATAGATAACAGGAAAAATAGATAGACGAAAAGATCAAGATAGAAAAGAAATGATTAAATTATCACATATGTGGCCACATTATTGAAAAATGTCAAAGTTTAGAGGTGAAGGTCATTGAATTGTGTAAAATGGAGACATTTTCAAACTAAATATTAGAAAGTAAAGTTTTTAATTCTGAAAAACGTGTGAAAGTATAGGACTTATGAGTCTCACGGCAGTACATTAGTAAAAAACCTGTGAGTCTCATGGCAGTGCATTAGTAAAAGACCTGTGAGTCGGGCAGTACATTAATAAAAGACCTGTGAGTCTCATGACAGTACATTAGTAAAAGACCTGTGAGTCTCATGACAGTACATTAGTAAAAGACCTGTGAGTCTCACGGCAGTACATTAGTAAAAAACCTGTGAGTCTCATGGCAGTACATTAGTAAAAAACCTGTGAGTCGGGCAGTACATTAATAAAAGACCTGTGAGTCTCATGACAGTACATTAGTAAAAAACCTGTGAGTCGGGCAGTACATTAATAAAAGACCTGTGAGCCTCATGGTAGTATATTAGTAAAAGACCTGTGAGTCTCATGACAGTACATTAGTAAAAAACCTGTGAGTCTCATGGCAGTACATTAGTAAAAGACCTTTGAGTCGGGCAGTACATTAATAAAAGACCTTTTAGTCTCACGGCAGTACATTAATAAAAGACCTGTTAGTCTCACGGCAGTACATTTATAAAAGACATGTGAGTCTCATGGCAGTACATTAGCAAAAGACCTGTGAGTGCCATGGTAGTATAAATGTAAAAAATGTATGTCCAATGGGTAGTACTAAAGTAAAAGACTTGTACATCTAATGGTGGTATAGTGGTAAAATACGTGTAAGTCTAATGGTAGCATATATGTAAAAGATGTATGCCCAATGGATAGTACTGAAGTAAAAGACTTGTACATCTAATGGTGGTATAGTGGTAAAATACTTGTAAGTCTAATGGTAGCATATATGTAAAAGATGTATGCCCAATGGTAGTACAGAAGTAAAAGACTTGTACATCTAATAGTGGGATAGAGGTAAAAAAAAGAAATACGTGTAAGTCTTAATGGTAGTTTCCAATCAGCAAATGTCGAGTGTGCACTGCTGAAAAGAGAATGTCGCCGGTATCTACTCCTTTACATCAAGAATCTTGAAAACTTGCGAGTCAGAGAGTTGAATGTCGAGGCCTGAGTGCAGGATGAAAACCAGCCACAAAATTTCAATAAAAAAATGGGACAAGTGATGGATGTTTCCGGAAATGACAGAGAGTTGTGTTCAAACACACGGCACACAATTCTCACGGAATTTCATCATTTTTTTTTTCTTAAAGTGTGAAGAATTTTCTGTCCTCTAGTTTTTTTTTTTTTTTGTTATTGCACAATTTAATGAGATTTAGATAAATTGGTTTAAAATCTTATTGTGGTGATGCATGAGAAATACAATGTTGTGATTTTTGGGTTGGTACTAAGTGTAGTTTACATTGCGGAGTTGTGCAGTTGGGCTGGTGTAATACATCAGGAGATATGAACATGAAATACTCGGGGGGTGGGGGAAACGGTAGACAATATAGGGGCTATGACTTTTTTTTTAACCTATGAAAAACTAGAAATGTAGTGTATTTCAACTATGACAACCTAGAAGTAGGTGCTGTATTTAAACTATGACAACCTAGAAGTAGGTGCTGTATTTAAACTATGACAACCTAGAAGTAGGTGCTGTATTTAAGCTATGACAACCTAGAAGTAGGTGCTGTATTTAAACTATGACAACCTAGAAGTAGGTGCTGTATTTAAACTATGACAACCTAGAAGTAGGTGCTGTATTTAAGCTATGACAACCTAGAAGTAGGTGCTGTATTTAAGCTATGACAACCTAGAAGTAGGTGCTGTATTTAAACTATGACAACCTAGAAGTAGGTGCTGTATTTAAGCTATGACAACCTAGAAGTAGGTGCTGTATTTAAACTATGACAACCTAGAAGTAGGTGCTGTATTTAAACTATGACAACCTAGAAGTAGGTGTTGTATTTAAACTATGACAACCTTGAAGTAGGTGCTGTATTTAAACTATGACAACCTAGAAGTATGTGATGTATTTAAACTATGACAACCTAGAAGTAGGTGCTGTATTTAATCTATGACAACCTAGTAGTAGGTGCTGTATTTAAGCTATGACAACCTAGAAGTAGGTGCTGTATTTAAACTATGAAAACCTAGAAGTAGGTGTTGAATTTGAACTATGACAACCAAGAATTGTAGTGTATTTCAACTATGACAGCCTAGAAGTAGGTGATGTATTAAACTATGAAAACCTAGAAGTAGGTGTTGTATTTAAACTAAGACAACCTAGAATTATAGTTTATTTCAACTATTTCAACATAGAAGTAGGTGCTGTATTTAAGCTATGACAACATAGAAGTTGGTGCTGTATTTAAACTATGACAACCTAGAAGTAGGTGCTGTATTTAAACTATGACAACCTAGAAGTAGGTGATGTATTGAAACAATGACGACCTAGAAGTAGGTGTTGTATTTGAACTATGACAACCTAGAAGTAGGTGTTGTATTTAAACTATGACAACCTAAAATTGTGTAGTGTACTTAAGCTATGACAACCTAGAAGTAGGTGTTGTATTTAAACTACGACAACCTAGAAGTAGGTGTTGTATTTGAACTATGACAACCTAAAAGTAGGTGTTGTATTTAAACTATGAAAACCTAGAAGTAGGTGCTGTATTTAAGCTATGACAACCTAGAAGTAGGTGATGTATTTAAACTATGCCAACCTAGAAGTAGGTGTTGTATTTAAACTATGACAACCTAGAAGTAGGTGCTGTATTTAAGCTATGACAACCTAGAAGTAAGTGATGTATTTAAACTATGACAACCTAAAAGTAGGTGCTGTATTTAAACTATGACAACCGACAAGGCGGTGTTGTATTTAAACTTTGACAACCTAGAAGTAGGTGCTGTATTTAAACTATGACAACCTAGAATTTTGTAGTGTATTTAAACTAATACGTAACATTACAGTAATACATCACATTACGGTAATACATCATAATACACTAATACATAGCATTACAGTAAAACATCACATTACAGTAATACATCACATTACAGTTATACATCATATTACACTAATACATAGCATTACATTAAAATATCACATTACAGTAATACATGACATTACAGTAATACATCACATTACAGAAATATATCACATTACAGTAATACATGACATTACAGTAATACATGACATTACAGTAATACATCACATTACAGAAATACATCACATTACAGTAATACATCACATTACACTAATACATAGCATTACAGTAAAACATCACATTACAGTAATACATCACATTACAGAAATACATCACATTACAGTAAAACATCACATTACACTAATACATAGCATTACAGTAATACATCACATTACAGTAATACATCACATTACAGTAATACATGACATTACAGTAATACATCACATTACAGTAATACATGACATTACAATAATACATGACATTACAGTAATACATCACATTACAGTAATACATAGCAATACAGTAATACATAGCAATACAGTAATACATAGCAATACAGAAAACATAACATTACAGTAATACATGACATTACAGTAATACATCACATTACAGTAATACATGACATTACAATAATACATGACATTACAGTAATACATCACATTACAGTAATACATAGCAATACAGTAATACATAGCAATACAGTAATACATAGCAATACAGAAAACATAACATTACAGTAATACATGACATTACAGTAATCTAACTTATTACATTGCATCACATTTCTTAGATTCGTTTTTATTTGTACCTCAACATTTCAGTTCTTCACTACATTTCTAATTTTCATTACGTTTCAATTTCCTCCGTCTTAGTTGCCCATTGCGAATGTTATTCCGCTTATATCTTCATTTCACTACATTTAAGTTTACATTTTTTTTAAAATTCTCAATTAACTACTAAATCTCATATCTTTACATTTATCGAGGCATTTGTTACATTATTTTTAACTCTTCATGTTTTTTATCATTTTTATTTCTTTATCCTCCTCTGTTTTCTCCTGAAATGTCTTTAAACACACTCTCGTTTTCTCAATTCGCAGAACTTCGTAATTCTTCATTTATTTCACACAATTTTTCTTATCTTTCAAGCAATTTATTTTTACCTCCCTTACGTGTTCTAATTCCCTCCCTTTATTTTTTTTTATTACATTATTTATCTCCCATACATTATCTATTTTTTTTTCCTCGACATTATCTCCAACTTTGTTTCCATACATTTCTTGTATTATCTCTCTCTCTCTCTCCCCCCCCCCTTTCCCCTCAATTATTTATTCCAGTTCGATTTGTTTAATTTACTGTTTTGTTTTTTGGAGCTCATCCACAGGACAAGTTAAATAACTCACAACACACATCTGAGCAATGTGAAATATTGTCTCTTTTTATATATTCACCGATACGGTCTCACAACAACTGGACGATATTGAGGGGTGGTGGTCATTTATTTCAACTCATCCACAGGTCAACTATTGTCCCCCCACCCCTCCCTCCCCCCCCACCCCAAACCCCCTTGGATTTCCTCTGTCGAACACACATTGACTTGCACACAATTTAAGAGGGTGTGGGGGGGGGCATGAATTAAATACACACTATCTTAAAAATGCCATTCCTACATACATTATCGAATTGTTTCATAGAATGGGTTCGTTTCTGACTGATATGTGAACAAAATCACTGTTACATTGTTTATTATTTATTTATTGTGTTGAAATATTAAAGAACAATGGCATTATAAGAAAAATATAAAAAAAAAAAAAAACAGCTGTTTTTGTATGGTAATTAAAAAAAAAATTTTGCCCAGCACAGAGCAGCAAGCTACACGGGTTAACATTGCACACAGTGGCGCCGAAATCCAACACGGGCTCCAGGGCAGGACATCATTGCGGGCCCCTTAATAAACATTAAGTCTTGAAAAAATTGACATGGTCGGGGCGGCCGGGCCCCTTTACAGATGTGGGCACCCTGGCAATGACCCCCCGTCCCCCCCCTCTCGGCGTGCCTGATGGCACATATCGATGTGGGCTTCTGTGTGTACATCTTATAATGTATGCAGGACCAGCCTTAGGCCGATTGGACCGATCGCTCCAGATCGGGGCCCCGCGCCTGGCAGGGGTCCCGCAGTTCACATTGAGCATTAATAAAAATAGGACTTGTTGTAAAAAAAAATTTAGAAGAGGGGCCTCGCAAGTACCCGTTAAATCTGGCCCCCGCAATTCGTCAGGCCAGCCCTGAATGTCAGTGTATGTATGTGTTGTCTTAAGGCTGCACACATAGCTGGCGCTCTTAAGAGTAGCGAAAGATGGACAGGAATGACAAAAAAAAATTTTTTATCAAAAATATCTAAAATTCTTTTTATAAGTAAAAAATTAATTCTTTAATAGACATTTTCTAATCTCTTACACGGGAGAGATATAATCTTTTTTTTTTATTTTGAATTTTCTTTTCGGACATCACAAGCTTTTACTATTTTGTATAGGTGGACGTTAACGGCTTCACAAACAAAGCGTAAAAATTAGGCATGTTTCTCGAGCCAAAAAAACTTTTATTCAAAAGTAGCGAATTTTATTTCGATAAAAATGCCACGAACTAATGCGAAAATTAATATAATTTGTTAAAAGTTTTTTTTTTTTTCTAAAAAGTTATTACATATATTTTTTTCTAACATTTCTGAATCATTTTTTAGCTAATCTTTTAAGCACCCCACATGGAGTTCATATTTGCTACATAAACTTTTATTCTATAATTCTCCTAAATTTGAATGACTTTAAAACAAATTTAATGACTTTTTAATCTCTCTCGCATTATGATATTTAAAATTATTTCAGACTTTTTCCTACTGTAATAAATAGTATTCCTTCCCGCGTAAAGCCGGGTGCTCAGCTTTCATCTACTTTCATCTATGTTTATGCCTGTGTGTGTGTGTGTGTGTGTGTGTGTGTGTGTGTGAGTGTATCATTTGAAAAACATATATCTGAGCTTTAATCAAGTAAGTTTACTTTCTTTGAGATTATAAATCCTGTTCCAGACAGACTGAATGACTTATGTTTGTAATCACAAGACCAGATACATAGACAGAAATATATGTATGCATGCTATTAACTAATGTTATGTACTGTTTGTGTATTAAGACTGTTTCTACCTACTCAGACTATGTCAGCAGGTAGAAGAGACTTAATACAAACAAATAATGATATAAACTGACGATCATAGGGTTATTACAGGTAAGTTAAATAATAAACAAGAATAATATAGATATTTTTGGTTTACAGAAATGCACTGTTTGGAACAAAGTAACTTATAAATCTATTATGTAGATTAGACAATAAATCTATCTTATACATTAGGCAATAAATTTATCATTTAGAATAGACAATACATCTATAATATAAATTAGACAATAAATCTATCATGTAGAATAGACAATAAATCTATCATGTAGAATAGACAATAAATCTATCATGTAGAATAGACAATAAATCTATCATGTAGAATAGACAATAAATCTATCATGTAGAATAGACAATAAATCTATCATGTAGAATAGACAATAAATCTATCTAGTAGCATCCCTCTGTCTGACGTATCTAATAAACTGGTTTATGGCCGATGTCCGGATTCGTCACGTGATCGATAGATGAAATGCATGTCAGAATATTGTAGCCAGGCGATACTTTGATACGTAGAGATTACATTATAGCAGGGCACTACTCTGGTCGATGTGTAACATATCGATACTTAAGTGCTGTTCACGTACTGTAGTTAGGCGATACTCTAGTCATAACATATCGATACTTACTTAATACAGGTTATCTATTGTAGCTAGACGATACGCTGGTCTAAACATATCGATACTTAAATACAAATCATGTATTGTAGCTAGGCTGTACTCTTGTCAAATCATAACGATACTTAAGCTAGGCGATACTCTGATACTCTAGTCATAAATGATCGATATCGCACCCCATACTTTCAGAGCTACTAGCTTAGTTTTCTCCTTTCAACGGTGTACTTCACTTTCACTTCTTTTAAAGAAATGAAATAAAACAAGAGACAGTAATTTACAATTATGGTTGACACAGTAGTGGTTGACACAATAGTTATTGATACAGTAGTGATTGACACAGTGGTGGTTGACACAGTAGTGGTTGACACAGAAGTGATTGACACAGTAGTGGTTGACACAGTAGTGGTTGACACAGTTGTGGTTGACACAGTAGTGATTGACACAGTAGTGGTTGATACTGTAGTGATTGACACAGTAGTGATTGACTCTGTAGTGGTTGACACAGTAGTGGTTGACACAGTTTTGGTTGACACTGTAGTGATTGATACAGTAGTGATTGACACAGTAGTGATTGACTCTGTAGTGGTTGACACAGTAGTGGTTGACACAGTTTTGGTTGACACTGTAGTGATTGATACAGTAGTGATTGACACTGTAGTGATTGACACAGTAGTGATTGACACAGTAGTGATTGATACAGTAGTGGTTGATACAGTAGTGGTTGACACAGTAGTGATTGATACTGTAGTGATTGGCACTGTAGTGGTTGACACAGTAGTGGTTGACACAGTAGTGGTTGACACAGTTGTGGTTGACACAGTAGTGATTATCACAGTAGTGGTTGACACAGTAGTGATTGATACAGTTTTGGTTGACACAGTAGTGGTTGACACAGTAGTGATTGATACAGTAGTGGTTGATACAGTAGTGGTTGACAAAGTAGTGATTGATACTGTAGTGATTGGCACTGTAGTGGTTGACACAGTAGTGGTTGACACAGTAGTGGTTGACACAGTTGTGGTTGACACAGTAGTGATTATCACAGTAGTGGTTGACACAGTAGTGATTGATACAGTATTGGTTGACACAGTAGTGGTTGACACAGTAGTGGTTGACACAGTAGTGGTTGACACAGTAGTGATTGACACTGTAGTGGTTGACACAGTAGTGATTGATACAGTAGTGGTTGATACAGTAGTGGTTGACACAGTGGTGATTGATACTGTAGTGATTGACACTGTAGTGATTGACACTGTAGTGGTTGACACAGTATTGGTTGACACAGTATTGGTTGACACAGTAGTGTTTGACACAGTAGTGGTTGACACAGTAGTGGTTGACTCAGTAGTGGTTGACACAGTAGTGGTTGATACTGTAGTGATTGACACTGTAGTGATTTTGACACTGTAGTGGTTGACACAGTAGTGGTTGATACAGTAGTGGTTGACACAGTAGTGGTTGACACAGTAGTAGTTGACACAGTAGTGGTGGACACAGTAGTGGTTGACACAGTAGTGGTTGACACTGTAGTGGTTGACACAGTAGTGATTGACACTGTAGTGGTTGACACAGTAGTGATTGACACTGTAGTGGTTGACACAGTAGTGGTTGACACAGTAGTGATTGACAAAGTAGTGGTTGACACTGTTGTGGTTGACACAGTAGTGGTTGACACTGTAGTGATTGACACTGTAGTGATTGACACAGTTGTGATTGACACAGTAGTGGTTGACACAGTATTGGTTGACACAGTAGTGATTGACACTGTAGTGGTTGACACAGTAGTGATTGATACAGTAGTGGTTGATACAGTAGTGGTTGACACAGTGGTGATTGATACTGTAGTGATTGACACTGTAGTGATTGACACTGTAGTGGTTGACACAGTATTGGTTATCACAGTAATGGTTGACACAGTAGTGTTTGACACAGTAGTGGTTGACACAGTAGTGGTTGACTCAGTAGTGGTTGACACAGTAGTGGTTGATACTGTAGTGATTGACACTGTAGTGATTTTGACACTTTAGTGGTTGACACAGTAGTGGTTGATACAGTAGTGGTTGACACAGTAGTGGTTGACACAGTAGTAGTTGATACAGTAGTGGTGGACACAGTAGTGGTTGACACAGTAGTAGTTGACACAGTAGTGGTTGACACAGTAGTGGTTGACACAGTAGTGATTGACACTGTAGTGGTTGACACAGTAGTGGTTGACACAGTAGTGATTGACACAGTAGTGGTTGACACTGTTGTGGTTGACACAGTAGTGGTTGACACTGTAGTGATTGACACTGTAGTGATTGACACAGTTGTGATTGACGCTGTAGTGGTTGACACAGTAGTGGTAGACACAGTAGTGGTTGACACAGTATTGGTTGACACAGTATTGGTTGACACAGTAGTGATTGATACTGTAGTGATTGGCACTGTAGTGGTTGACACAGTAGTGGTTGACACAGTAGTGGTTGACACAGTTGTGGTTGACACAGTAGTGATTATCACAGTAGTGGTTGACACAGTAGTGATTGATACAGTTTTGGTTGACACAGTAGTGGTTGACACAGTAGTGATTGATACAGTAGTGGTTGATACAGTAGTGGTTGACAAAGTAGTGATTGATACTGTAGTGATTGGCACTGTAGTGGTTGACACAGTAGTGGTTGACACAGTAGTGGTTGACACAGTTGTGGTTGACACAGTAGTGATTATCACAGTAGTGGTTGACACAGTAGTGATTGATACAGTATTGGTTGACACAGTAGTGGTTGACACAGTAGTGGTTGACACAGTAGTGGTAGACACAGTAGTGGTTGACACAGTATTGGTTGACACAGTATTGGTTGACACAGTAGTGATTGATACTGTAGTGATTGGCACTGTAGTGGTTGACACAGTAGTGGTTGACACAGTAGTGGTTGACACAGTAGTGG
Organism: Bulinus truncatus; assembly: GCA_021962125.1. Lineage (NCBI taxonomy): Eukaryota > Metazoa > Mollusca > Gastropoda > Planorbidae > Bulinus > Bulinus truncatus. The sequence goes on from JAGDYQ010000123.1 coordinate 483,011, forward strand.
TTGACACAGTTGTGGTTGACACAGTAGTGATTATCACAGTAGTGGTTGACACAGTAATGATTGATACAGTTTTGGTTGACACAGTAGTGGTTGACACAGTAGTGATTGATACAGTAGTGGTTGATACAGTAGTGGTTGACACAGTAGTGGTTGATACTGTAGTGATTGGCACTGTAGTGGTTGACACAGTAGTGGTTGACACAGTAGTGGTTGAAACAGTTGTGGTTGACACAGTAGTGATTATCACAGTAGTGGTTGACACAGTAGTGATTGATACAGTATTGGTTGACACAGTAGTGGTTGACACAGTAGTGGTTGACACAGTAGTGGTTGACACAGTAGTGATTGACACTGTAGTGGTTGACACAGTAGTGATTGATACAGTAGTGGTTGATACAGTAGTGGTTGACACAGTGGTGATTGATACTGTAGTGATTGACACTGTAGTGATTGACACTGTAGTGGTTGACACAGTATTGGTTGACACAGTATTGGTTGACACAGTAGTGTTTGACACAGTAGTGGTTGACACAGTAGTGGTTGACTCAGTAGTGGTTGACACAGTAGTGGTTGATACTGTAGTGATTGACACTGTAGTGATTTTGACACTGTAGTGGTTGACATAGTAGTGGTTGATACAGTAGTGGTTGACACAGTAGTGGTTGACACAGTAGTAGTTGACACAGTAGTGATTGATACAGTTTTGGTTGACACAGTAGTGGTTGACACAGTAGTGATTGATACAGTAGTGGTTGATACAGTAGTGGTTGACAAAGTAGTGATTGATACTGTAGTGATTGGCACTGTAGTGGTTGACACAGTAGTGGTTGACACAGTAGTGGTTGACACAGTTGTGGTTGACACAGTAGTGATTATCACAGTAGTGGTTGACACAGTAGTGATTGATACAGTATTGTTTGACACAGTAGTGGTTGACACAGTAGTGGTTGACACAGTAGTGGTTGACACAGTAGTGATTGACACTGTAGTGGTTGACACAGTAGTGATTGATACAGTAGTGGTTGATACAGTGGTGGTTGACACAGTGGTGATTGATACTGTAGTGATTGACACTGTAGTGATTGACACTGTAGTGGTTGACACAGTATTGGTTGACACAGTATTGGTTGACACAGTAGTGTTTGACACAGTAGTGGTTGACACAGTAGTGGTTGACTCAGTAGTGGTTGACACAGTAGTGGTTGATACTGTAGTGATTGACACTGTAGTGATTTTGACACTGTAGTGGTTGATACAGTAGTGGTTGACACAATAGTGGTTGACACAGTAGTAGTTGACACAGTAGTGGTGGACACAGTAGTGGTTGACACAGTAGTAGTTGACACAGTAGTGGTTGACACAGTAGTGGTTGACACTGTAGTGGTTGACACAGTAGTGATTGACACTGTAGTGGTTGACACAGTAGTGGTTGACACAGTAGTGATTGACACAGTAGTGGTTGACACTGTTGTGGTTGACACAGTAGTGGTTGACACAGTAGTGGTTGACACTGTAGTGATTGACACAGTTGTGATTGACGCTGTAGTGGTTGACACAGTAGTGGTAGACACAGTAGTGGTTGACACAGTATTGGTTGACACAGTATTGGTTGACACAGTAGTGGTTGACACAGTAGTGGTTGACACAGTAGTGATTGACACTGTAGTGGTTGACACAGTAGTGGTTGATACTGTAGTGATTGACACAGTAGTGATTGACTCTGTAGTGGTTGACACAGTAGTGGTTGACACAGTATTGGTTGACACAGTAGTGGTTGACACAGTAGTGGCTGACACAGTAGTGGTTGACACAGTAGTGGTTGATACAGTAGTGATTGACACAGTAGTGGTTGACACAGTAGTGGTTGACGAAGGCCTACATTGCTGATCTGTAGACAAATATAGGGATGTGTAGACCTACATCGGTGATGTCTAGACCTACATCGGTGATGTGTAGACCTACTTTGGTGATGCGTAGACCTACTTCGTTGATGTGTAGGCCTACTTTGGTGATGTGTAGAACTACTTTGGTGATGCGTAGACCTACTTCGTTGATGTGTAGGCCTACTAGTTTGATAGTTAAGCGCTCAAATACATATCACCATTGACAACTCCAACTGCGTGCCTACTAGCCGGTCCTGGTACCGGGCCTTTGTTTACTGGTAATATTACAAAAAGAACATTAACTCTATCCATTGAATAAAAGTAGATAGTTGTGACTTAGCCTTGTGCTTTGCATGAATATTTCTAATCGTGTTCCGGAATTCTGTCAGCTGGCCCGAAATTCATATTAAAAGTACTCAAAGGAATACGAATACTAAAGCACTGAAAGTACATACAGATGCTAAGTACATGCACATGTCAAGCACAAAATAGTACATATGGATGCACAGATAAGTACATTTCCTTGTAAAACATGCGAAAGTACATACATACAAACATATGGAAATGCATAAAGATGTAAAACGGTCAAAAAGTAAAAATGTATGTAAAGCGCAAAGATGTAAACGTAATCCGTTGTGTGCATTTCGGCGTATCAAATATGAGAAATTATATCATGTGTGTGCTATATGGCGCATCTAACCGGAAAAAATAGGAGACAAACAAAAAGAGATAACAGACGTGTTAAATAGCGATGAGATAAGAGACATGTTAAATAGCGATGAGATAAGAGACGTGTTAAATAGCGATGAGATAACAGACGTGTTAAATAGCGATGAGATAAGAGACGTGTTAAATAGCGATGAGATAAGAGACGTGTTAAATAGCGATGAGATAAGAGACGTGTTAAATAGCGATGAGATAAGAGACGTGTTAAATAGCGATGAGATAAGAGACGTGTTAAATAGCGATGAGATAAGAGACGTGTTAAATAGCGATGAGATAAGAGACGGGTTAAATAGCGATGAGATCATTTATAGTCATGACATTAGTTTATTTAATTTCATTTTATCAGCAATAACAAAGACTAACGCATTTTCTAAAACATTTCAGCGACACAATTTAACAACACGTTTCACATGGTGTGATTCAGTCATTCAACACACTAATAGCAAATGTGTGTATGTCAGTACAGTTGGATACTTTTATCTTGGCTTATATCGTATTTAGGGGGGTTTCTAGACACTGGGCTCAGATACACTGGTAGATGACTTAGACTGAATTGAAAATGTGTCCATCTAAAATTTTATTTCACGGTCAACGCCCACTTGCTACTAGACGAATGGATTAGTAATGTTTAGTAGGTTAATCCTAATCCCATGTTTGGGCTCTCACCGATATATCCAAAGTTCGCCAGATTACAGCACTGCATGACTGATGCTTAAAACACAAGGCAGATTCTCTCTATCTCTGTCTGTCTGTCTTTCTCTCTCTCTCTCTCTCTCTCTCTTTCTCTGTCTCTCTGTCTCTGTCTCTCTGTCTCTCTCTCTGTCTCTCTCTCTGTCTCTCTCTCTGTCTCTCGCTCTGTCTCTCTCTGTCTTTCTGTCTTTCTCTCTGTCGCTCTCTCTGTCTCTCTCTGTCTCTCTGTCTCTCTGTGTCTCTCTCTATGTCGCTCTCTCTCTCTGTCGCTCTCTCTGTCTCTCTCTCTGTCTCTCTCTCTGTCTCTCTCTGTCTCTTTCTCTGTGTCTCTCTCTGTCTCTCTCTGTCTCTCTATCTCTTTCTCTGTGTCTCTCTCTGTCTCTCTCTGTCTCTTTCTCTGTGTCTCTCTCTGTCTCTTTCTCTGTGTCTCTCTCTGTCTCTCTCTGTCTCTCTCTCTCTGTCTCTCTCTCTGTCTCTCTCTCTCTGCCTCTCTCTCTCTGTCTCTCTGTCTCTCTCTCTCCCTCTGTCTCTCTCTCTGTGTCTCTCTCTATATATAGACCTCATCCCTGCCACTTGCCCCGGGATTAAAAGAAAATGGACGCCTCCTATGACGGGGGTTGATACGGACGTAAGTTGCCAATGCCAGGTTTTTCTACATCTCCTGTTATAGTATTTGTTATTTTACGTTTTAAATCATGTGGTATCACAGGTCTATGTCAATATTGTTTTTAAAACCTCTACATCATCGCAGGAAATGTTTTCACTGTCTCTCTCTGTGCAGAATAAACAAACTTTTTTATTGGTCTCCCAGTTGAAGGTTTTAAATAACACGTGATTGTATTGGACGTTGCTTTATGTATCGCGTTTACCAGAGGGATTTAGTAGTAGGTGATACAGTTAGTTCATGAAGCTGTTGGTGTTATTGTCAGACCTGGGTTATATTTAGTAGTAGCTGATACATATATTGTTGGACTGTTAAATACACATATTGTTAATTTAAAAAGTGCATGTTTGATTATGATGTGTCAGTTATATTACATAGAGTGGTATATGTTATATACTCCACAAACACGTTTCACATGTTTCACATACATCTGAGTACTTCATGCGTGCTTTGGTTGTTTTTTTTTTTATGCAGCGGGGAAGGGAATGTCAAAGTTCGTTTGAGGACAATGACGCCTTCGTATGGATACATAATGAGAAAGCTTAATAGGTTATATCTACTACATAATTGTCAAATACTGGCTGTTACTTGATGAATAGATGACTGGAGTGTATCGTCAGTCAGGGACTAATAGCCTATTTATATTAAATGCATCATGTAAATCTTTTAATCAGCGGGAGGTATGCACGGTTCAAAACGTAAGTTGATAGGAACAAAACATTATATACCATATGCACTTACATTACAAAGAGAAACGACGCGTGTATTTCTTAATATCAATGTGAAATATATTGAATACGTATAGTTCATGATATTAAATAGAAACATAAGCTGTTACTGACATTATATAATTTATAATTGGGGGGAAAAAAAAGTAAATTACCGATATTTCTTATTTAAAACATAAATATTACTGACATTGCAACTTGAAACACATATAATTGAACCATATATCTAGTACTATCATACTATCATACTATCATACTATCATACTATCAGCGACACTTGAAATATACATGTATTAGAGACATGACTAAGCTATATATATATATACAGTGGATTCCGCTTAATTGGGACACCGCTTAGTTGGGACAGCCGCTTATTTGGGACAAATCTCAAAGAAACCAAACCAAGAAGCCAATAGTACATTTGTATTTTTAATTGGGACAGCCGCTTAACAGGGACAATAAGCCTCGGTCCCGATGTGTCCCAATTAAGCGGAATCGACTGTATATATATATATATATAAATATATATATATATATATATGTGTGTGTGTGTGTGTGTGTGTGTGTATGTGTGTGTGTGCTTGTCTGTGTTTGTCTGTGTGTGCGCCTACTACTTACATCACAAAGTGATACATCCATGAGCCCCAATGTTTCGGCCTCTCCAGGAAGTTATAGATACGGGCCTGAATCCTCCTGTATCGCATGTCCCTCCTGTGGGCCCTGTAGTTCAGAGGCTTGCCCAGCAGCGACACGCGGGGCTGTCTGAACCTGGCAGAGGAGCCGCCCAGCATAGCCACATGATTGTCCACCTCGTCCTTGACGCCGGCCTCCATCCGGGCGCCTCTCACCTTTGACCTACTTAACTTGTGACCTTCCTCCTCCATCACGGCGAACTCCACTTTCAATTTTCGACGCTCCCCCGGGCCGCCGCCAACAACAGCAGCTCGGCCGGCGGGCGAGTTGCTGAGATGAGTCTGGGGTCCGGGAAATAAGAATGTCCTGCCGCTGGAGCTACGGTCCTGTGAGTCTGCAGACGGCCTGCCGCAGTTGTACGACTGGTCTATCCTCAGGAACGTGTTCTTCTCCCTCGACAACCTCCGCAGGCCGTTGATGAAAGTGTCTCGCAGTTTGCTCGGCTGCGCACCGGAAGATTTCTCGAAGGCGGCGGAGACCGACTCGCTGGATTCCGCCGAGGTGTCGTTTATTTCCGGGAACCTCGGCGTCGCCTCTGTCAACGACGATGACGATGATGTTGTTGTTACTTGTATCGACGGTGCCGCCGCTGAGAGCCGTGACGTGGGGGCGTCACCCTGGTCAGAGTGTAGTGTTACATCGTCGTAAAAAGGCGGAGACGGGAATGAACTGTCGATTCCTCCTTCGCTGACCATATACGGCCCGGGATCAATTTTTTTTCCACCACTGTGACATAACGACACATCAATCATTCCGCGGCCGGAGACGTCATAGGTCACGGCTTTAACCGGGGTACAACACGTCGAACTGCACTGACCATCATTGATGAATCTCAAGTCTGGACGATTCTCCTCGTCTAGACTGCTGCCCTCGTTTCGTGATTTACGGTCGGACTTTGTGATTTTGAAATCCTCGCGCTGCTCTTGAGTTGAAAAGTTTTCAAATGAACTGTCTGGGTAAGTGACGTCAGCAAACGGGGAACGCCCTTCCTGATTAATTAATTCATAATTCTCCTCAGTATTCGGACGACAGACTCTGTCGACGGCCCGTTGAGACAGTGTATCAGAGGGGGCGATGGACCGGGCTTGAGACAATTTAAGGCCAACTCCATCTGGGATACTTTGTTTGCGGAGGTCAAGGTCACTCTGGGCAACCCATAAGCTCCCCTTCGTGTAATTCTTGTGACGCAACCCGGATGAAGAATGTCGTCGCCTGTTCTGTTGATGGGGTTCAAATGAGATGTCGCGGGTGTCACGAGATTCCAAACTGCCTGAGTGACACTCGTCTTTTGCTGTCAGGAGGAAAAGAAAGAAAAGAACAAAAAAATAAATAAATAAATCAGCTGATTGTTGTAATTTAATAAGCAAGGAACAATCATTAGCAATCATTTCGAGAATGTCAATGTGGGGAAAAAAAAAGAAAATGAATTAAATTAGGGAAAAAGAAGACACGATGAAATCTATAGTTACAAAACGAGAAAGAGTATAATATATATATAAAATTTGATCTTTACACGTATTAAGTAGTTTCTGTAAATATCACACAACATTTAATCTGTCCTATTCGACAATAGACTGCATGATTCTAAAAATAATATCCATTCTGAGATATTTCAATTTGATTTGGGGTTTATCGAGTCGAAAGACTTTGTTAATTGTTCATTATTGTGGGATTTCGTAAACGAAGTTGTTTTTAATCACACATCCATCACACACATATCATAGCCCATCATTCATCCATCACACATTTATCATACACCCTTCAAACATTCATCACACATTCTTCACACTTCCATCAGACACCCATCACACTTCCATCAGACATCCTTCACACTTCCATCAGACATCCATCACACTTCCATCAGACATCCATCACACTTCCCAACAGACATCCATCACACTTCCCAACAGACATCCATCACACTTCCATCAGACATCCATCACACTTCCATCAGACATCCATCACACTTCCATCAGACATCCATCACACTTCCCAACAGACATCCATTACACTTCCCAACAGACATCCATCACACTTCCCAACAGACATCCATCACACTTCCATCAGACATCCTTCAACTTCCATCAGACATCCATCACACTTCCATCAGACATCCATCACACTTTCATCAGACATCCATCACAGTTCCATCAGACATCCTTCACACTTCCATCAGACATCCATCACACTTCCATCAGACATCCATCACACTTCCATCAGACATCCTTCACACATTCATAACGTGTTCACCACACAATTATCGCACATCCATAACACATTCATAACATTTTCATCCCAAATCCATCACACATCAATCATATATCCATCACACACCCATCACCTATCCATTACACATCACTGACATCATCAGTAGTGACATGTCCCAAACAAATGTTCAAAAAAAAATTTAATTGAATGCTTAGTGAAACAAATGGACAAACACAGTAATGAAAGACTCAGACAGTATCAGCTGAATACGTTTCCTTTAACTTTAGTTAGTAATAGTTAGTAGATATACCAAAAGGTTGTTGGAATATTTCAAAATGCAGAAATGATTCAAAATGTCTGTTTCGTTGCTGGAGAATTATGCTCCAGTTATTTTTATGAATACATGACTCCCCCCCCCCCGGGGGCCGCCTCTGTGTGTGTGGGGAGGGGGGTAATGGAGGGGGATTAACAACAAAGACTTTTCAGTTGGCCCCCAAGACTAGACTGGAACTGATTAGAATTATAACTAGTTTAAGTTGTTGTAAACTGACAATCGTATCTCATTCATTTATATATATATATATATATATATATATATATATATATATATATATATATATATATATATAGTAACATATTTATGAAAACTGTCTTGACGTTTGTCAGAAGAAATCCACAATTTCTCTCCACTGACGTGTTGAGATGAAACAGACTTATTAAAACAAAATCAGCAGTCCAGCCACGCCTATTATGTTCAAATGTCAATCACCTTTCAATATTTTCAAAATGTGGCGATTTAATCTATACTGATTATTATAATTATGTCAATCGAATTACAATTAACTTTGTGAACAGAAAATTAGGAAAGGACCACGTGCAGAAGAGGATTAGGGTTTGGTTAAGGCCGCAGGCGGGAATGGGTCGTGGGGGGGGGGGGGAAAGAGATGGTCTCCAAACATTAAAAAAAAATAACCAAGACAGGGAACATAAGTTACAAGCATACAATTAGGCCTGGGGGGGGGGAGGTTATTGTTGTTGTTGTTGGGGGGGGGAGGGAGGGGGAAGGAACTAGTCGCCCGCCCGGTGAGTCCGCTATTAAAATACGCCTCTGACCGTGAGAACTAATGTAATGAGCGTTCAGTGTAGTGAATGAATGATTGAACGAATAAATGAATGAATGAATGAAGTATGACAGAAAGCACTTTGAATGGGACACGGTGTTACTGGTGAAGATTATTTTATTTTTGTACAAAGGCGGACATGACTCCCATTGGTCACTTGTCTGGAAGTGATTAATGTTTTGATTGGATGCTTGAGTATCGGTCTACCAGTTTACTATTAGGTCAGGTCACATGCAGGGCTCGATTTACCGCCGGGGATATCCCCGGCACTGAGAAATGTCATCCCCGGCTCTGCTTTAGCTAATATACTCCTGTCGGGGATGGAATCATAGACATTTATCCCTGGCTGTGCAGAATTTTTTTTCATCCCCCGGCACTGGTTTTTTCTTAAATCGAGCCACTGGTCACATGTCACTATGTTTAATAAGGCAGCGTTTAGAGAATTGGACCATATAGTAGGGAACAAAATCTACGATAAATGTCAGATATCAACAAAAAAAAATGGGGTGTTTAGATGTGCGTTTAAAATAAAGCTTAGAACGTAACAATCTGCTATATATCAGATGTTAAATCTGGTATGATTAGATAAAGTTTTGATCACAACAATCTACTAGGCATAGATAACAAAAAATGGGGCGCTCCAGTAGCGTAGCGCGGGGCGAGGGTTGGGAGGAATGGGGGACAAATGGTATATTTACATATATTATATGGTTTTCAAATGGTGGTAGGCGATAAAAAGGTATAGTCCTCCGGGCGCGAGTTAAGCTCGCTAGGCCACTGGGGCGCTCAGATATGTTTTAAGATAAAGTTTAGATCACAACAATCTGCTAGACATCAGATAACAAACCTGGGGGGCGCTCAGATATGTTTTAATTTAAAGCTTAGATCACAAAAAAATATGCTAGATATCAGATACCAAAAGAATGCTGTGTTGCCACAAAGTATAGAATACAACAATCCGCTGGATTTTACAGGCATACAAAAATGAACATCAGAGCTTTGCTTTTAAAAAAGAAAAGATATGGCATGATATTGACAATAAATATTTTTGTCAAAGAAAGGTGTAAGATGATACGGGTCTCTCCCGGCCAGTACGACATTGAACATTGATAGAAAGGTTTGATTAGATTCATTGGAAAACCTGGTGTTTGACATCAAAGAGGAATAACAAAATGTTTAAATGACGGTAACTTTTTAAAATAAAAAAAAAATTAAATCAACGTTAAATCACAATTACATTTTTAATTAGAATTGCATTCTCTATCCGTGTGCTTTGTATGACGTCAAAACTTTTTATTATTGTGTCGGTCAAAGTTCACATTTTCACTCACTTCAACTAGTTATCAGCAAGGGAAAAAAAAACAATCTTTCAGAGAAAACATTTCTTATTTCTCCATCTAGTTAATAAAATAACCTTTAACCTATTAGCTTATTGTAGTGGACCCCATCTTCTGAAACAGCGGTTCTCAAAGATCGCGTGACACGCTAATTTAAAGTAGGTCGCCGAAAACTTGTATACTACCTAATCAGGTGTATATGGAAGTAATTTTAGCTTTTCTTTTTTTTTTTTACAGGTATGTCGTGAAAACCGAAAAGGTTGCACGATGGGTCGCGAATCACGAAAACCGAAAAGGTTGCACGATGGGTCGCGAATCACGAAAACCGAAAAGGTCGCACGATGGGTCGCGAATCACGAAAATCGAAAAGGTCGCACGATGGGTCGCGAATCACGAAAACCGAAAAGGTCGCACGATGGGTCGTGAATCACGAAAACCGAAAAGGTCGCACGATGGGTCGCGAATCACGAAAACCGCAAAGGTCGCACGATGGGTCGCGAATCACCAAGATTTGAGAACCAGTATTATAAAAACGTAAAAAAGAAATAAAACTTGAAAGCTTGTTTAGCGACGTGTAACTTTATGAAAATAGTTCCACACAGAGAAAGTATTGATTGTTAGTGACACGGCGTTGTAATAAACGAACAATGCCCTCTTATGAACAGAAAAAAAAACTTAGTAGCGCAGGAATACAATATCCTTCCAATGAATAATTGACCTGTCAGGAGGGAAAATGGTTAATAAATGATGATGAAGAGTGACCGCTGTGGACATGTTTCCCGTGACACTGACATAATATGATAATGAGGCGGTGAAAGTTAAAGTCAGATCGCCACCACAAAATACAGACAGGTTAGCTTTGTGATAGTTTTCTTCTGAGACTTGTCCATAGTCAATTGCTGGTGGACAATTTGGACATAGAAAGGGTTGTTTACTTTAATTCGACTGCAGTAAACACTGAAAGGATGGCATCAGATTAAAGATAAAACAAAACTCAATGGGTAACTCCCCAATATTGTTTGATACAATTATCTTTATCTCACATAATGCTAACACATATATTTTATTTACTATTAGAAAGAAGTAGTAGTGGTGAGTAGTAGATTTGTAATGAGGTTAAAAATGTGAGCGCGTATTATAGCCAACACAACAGAACATGACATCTAGCCAACACAACAGTACATGGCGTCTAGCCAACACAACAGTACATGAAACATCTAGCCAACACAACAGTACATGAAACATATATCCAACACAACGGTACATGACATCTAGTCAACACAACAGTATATGATACATCTAGTCAACACAACAGTACATGAAACATATAGCCAACAGAACGGTACATGACATCTTGTCAACACAACAGTATATGATACATCTAGTCAACAAAACAGTACACGGCATATAGCCAAAACAAATGTACCTGACAAATCTAGCCAACAAAACAATACATGTCACATCTATCCAACACAACAGTACATGAGATCTAGTCAACACAGCAGTACATGACATCTTGTCAACACAACAGTATATGATACATCTAGTCAACACAACAGTACATGAAACATATATCCAACAGAACGGCACATGACATCTTGTCAACACAACAGTACATGAAACATATATCCAACAGAACGGTACATGACATCTTGTCAACACAATAGTACATGAAACATATATCCAACAGAACGGTACATGACATCTAGTCAACACAACAGTACATGAAACATATATCCAACAGAACGGTACATGACATCTTGTCAACACAACAGTACATGAAACATATATCCAACAGAACGGTACATGACATCTTGTCAACACAACAGTATATGAAACATCTAGTCAACACATGAGTACATGCCACATATATCCAACACAACAGTACATGTCACATCTAGCCAACACAACAGTTCATGACAGATCTAGTCAACAGAAATATACATAACACATGTAGCTAACACAACAGTGCATAATACACCAATAAACATCTAGACAACACAAACGTACATAACACATCTAGCCAACACAACAGTACATGACACAAATTGTGAAAAGTTTGTAGCCATCAGAAAATAAGTTTCGTTATAACGAACAACTATCCGATATTTTAAACCAAAACAATTCTTCAACGTACTTTCGATTAAATGTAAAATGTACAAGTGATGTGCATTATATAATGGTACAGGTTTGAAAGATAATGACACCTTTCATGTGTGATTGATTGATTTCATGACATGTCATCTGTAATATAATAGATAGAGCCGATGACATATGCTTCGTGTTTAAGATCTGCTTTGATTTACATGAACATTTGTTGAAACAATGTTATTTTCTTTTTTTTTACATCTAATTATTAAAACAAACAAAATAACACGAAACAAACAATCATTATAACTACATGTTTCAATTCTGGAGTGTTATTAATGATGTTTGTCATAAGTTAATATGATATGTTCACAATGCAATCGCTAAATATGACGAGTGGAAAAGAAGGATGTTATTGATACAAACATTTACACACAAACACAAGTTTTATTATGCTCTCACACATTCTCATAAATATGTCTATAAATGTGTTTATCCATCTATATATGCTATCCCAAAATATATCTTTGTGTGTGTATATATAATTAATTCAATTATCAAAAATTGTAAAGGATTATATACCTCAATTAATCTATCCCTCAATATATGTACATGTATAATTGTTTAATGTGTATATTCCATATCAGTCTATCAAGGTTTATATAATGTAACAAGCAATCCAAATGATTTCTATGACATTCTCAACGCGTTTTTTAGTACTGGGTTCGATCCTCGGTGAAAACCATGGACATTTTTTCCATCTGAAAAATGTTTCAAAGTCGTCCCACAAGTCACAGCTTCAAATGGGTACCTGACTTTAAGTTGGGGGAAGCAAAGGCGGCTGGGCGTTGTGCTAACCACACAATCCCTTCATATTCCGAGGTTATAGAACCAGATGGATTCTACATTTCATCTGCCCCCGATGGCTCCACTAAGGGAACTTTGCTTTTTTTTTAGGAATAACCGCAAGTCATTCAACGATTGAAGTATCTAGGTAAAAAACGACGGTGTCTTCCCTAGAATTGGCTAATACAGTTGTATCAGAACAAAGCAAAGAAGTTATAAATAAAATAAAACTTGGTTGTCGCCCAGTGTCCGAATTTCCGAAATACTCGGCGACATTTTTTCGTCTACCGGATAGTCCCGGGCTCGATCTCTTGTGAGAAACAATAGAATATATTCAGGGCATGGAGTAAGCTCCCTCCAAGGCCATTGTCCCCTATTGGTTATTGTGGGGTGGGTGGGGGGGGGAGAGATAGAGAGAGGGGCACTACAAAAAATAAATAAAACAGTCTCACATAGGTTAATAGAATCTAAGATATAAACACATCTCTTCCTTACAGGGACACCACAGATACTTTCTTAACTGGATGTCACAGATGTTGATCGTCATGCTGACAATGTTGAAACATGATGTGATTATTTCTGAACTGAATTTTTAAACCCATAATAGCAGTAGGTCGATGTCAAACATTAAAATATCAAAATATCTGTGAACACAAAATTCATAAACTGTTTATTTTATAGTCACCGTCTCAAGTCATTCATGCCAACTAGCAGTGTAGAATATTTTACGAGAGGAAAAAAAGTTTCAATGACTAAATGCGCAAGAGCAGTTGTACTTATCCTAGTTCTACATCAGCTAGACCATTTATCCAAGTTCTACATCAGCTAGACCATTTATCCAAGTTCGACATCAACTAGACCATTTATCCAAGTTCGACATCAACTAGACTATTTATACTAGTTCTAAACATACTAGACGATTTATCCTAGTTCTACACCAACTAGACTATTTATCCTAGTTCTACACCAACTGGACTATTTATCCTAGTTCTACACCAACTAGACCATTTATCCTAGTTCGACATCAACTAGACCATTTATCCTAGTTCTACATCAACTAGACTATTTATCCCAGTTCTACACCAACTAGACTATTTATCCTAGTTCTACATCAACTGGGCTATTTATCCTAGTTCTACACCAACTGGACTATTTATCAACTAGACTGTTCGTTCAAGTCATTGCCTCTGATCCCATGTTATCGTGTAGCACACATAAAAAAAAATTCAAACAAAACAAATATTTACCTTCTACTGTGAACCGCTTCCTGTCAGACCCAGAGACTTGCCCTGATTGCAGCTCGCCACGGCTCGAGTGGGTGGCGGCGGTACAGACGTCACTTAGCGAGCTCCTTGTCGATGGAAGAACGGTCACAGATTTCGAGCTGTCGACAGCCGCCCGGCTTTCAGCAGCAGACGACGACAACGACTCCTCGAGGCTACTGCTGAGAGAAAGGGGAGCGGGGCCAGGTGCCGTGCCTGCATGTGACGTGACGCGAGTCGATCGATGACCCCTCGTGGAGTTATTAGTTGCGTTTTTATCGGGGACACATCCGACATCCGAACGGGTGCGGGAACGTGTGACGTCACCGCTAATGGGACCGACTCCTTTCGACGGATTTTTTTTATCAGACGTGAAATTTTTGTGTGCGATGAAAGCTTCCTGTTTTTTCGCTGTGACAGGGACGGATGGCGAGACGAAAGGTGAAGAAGGGGGGAAGGGAAAGGTCAGGGATCCTTGTGGTGTGGCGAGTGGGGAAAACTGACATTTTATTATTGCAGGTGTTCCATTCACGTGAAGTCGTTTACCGTCTTGGCCAGCGTGGACCACGTCCAACTGATTTAAAATGCCGTAATTTGGTTGTGAGTAAGGTGAGGTGGTCGAAAAACTGTCCACGGCGGAATCGCCGAGGTTCAAAGAGGATGAACCGGATGTAGCTGCAGAACATTTCACGGGGAGGAGGAGTGGCGCAATATTTTCACTTCCGGAACCGTCTCTCTCATCAATAGACACCAGTGGCGTGGCAGGCCAGGTGGTCATTGTTGTGAAGATGGACGTAATGGAAACATTGGATCATATCATCCCACAGTTAGTGTACAAGTGAAACATTGGATCATATCATCCCACAGTTAGTGTACAAGTGAAACATTGGATCATATCATCCCACAGTTAGTGTACAAGTGTAATATTGGATCATATCATCCCACAGTTAGTGTACAAGTGTAACATTGGATCATATCATCCCACAGTTAGTGTACAAGTGTAACATTGGATCATATCATCCCACAGTTAGTGTACAAGTGAAACATTGGATCATATCATCCCACAGTTAGTGTACAAGTGAAACATTGGATTATATCATCCCACAGTTAGTGTACAAGTGAAACATAGGATTATATCATCCCACAGTTAGTGTTCAAGTGAAACATTGATATAGTCTCACAATTAGTGTTTAACTGACAAATATTTTATTGTTATAGTCCCACATTTAGTGTACACATGAAACATATTCCATTGATATAGTCTCACAATTAATGTTCAACTGAAACATATTCTATTGATATATCCCCACAATGAGTGTACAAATGAAACATATTCCATTGTTATAGTCTCACAATTAGTGTACAAATGAAACATATTCCATTGTTATAGCTCCACAATTAGTGTACAAATGAAACCTATTCCATTGTTATAGCCCCACAGTTAGTGTACATATGAAACATATTCCATTGTTATAGTCCCACATTTAGTGTACAAATGAAACGTATTCCATTGTTATAGTCACACAATTTGTGTACAAGTGAAACATATCCCGTTGATATAGTCCCACAACTAGTTTACTATTGAAACATTCGACAGATCTGACCACTGTACACTTAATGAGGAGCTTGTTATTCCACACAACTTCTAATAAAAGTTGAAGCTAACACATCCAAGGCTACCGACATATCATTAATTGTTTCGTGAACACAGACAACGGTGGAATACTGTGTATGTTTTTAACATTTCTGAACTCACCACAATTAGGGTCACGTCTGTGTTAACCGACACATTCATTGAACGTATTGTGTTACTCACGATAAGTGAAATATTGAATTACGTATCAATCATTGTTTCATAGCACGTAACGGTATAACAACAATTTCTAAATCAGGATCAACCAGAGCATTGTAGTAAATCTATTATAGAACACTGTTGCTTTTTCTAATGAGCACAGATAGCAATGCGATTTATACTAGCCTACACGTTCGATTTGATTATCAGAACATAAATATGATAAGTGGACTTTCATGGTTTTTGGTTTTGATGACTGGGCTATCATGTTTGATATTTGACGACTGGACTGCAAGGAATGACCTTGACCGACAACCTTAGAGATGAGCTGTTGAAAAAAGGATTTAAAGAAAATTATAAAAAAAAACATAAAAAAAGACAATTTGTAATAATCTGAGTACGAAATTTATATGAGAGAATAGCTGACACTCATCACATATTATGATGTTGTAGCGGTCACTAGTTATATTCAATTACTCTGTCTAAATGTATTCAGTGGTGCTGCTATATTCAATTACTCTGTCTAAATGTATTCAGTGGTGCTGCTATATTCAATTACTCTGTCTAAATGTATTAAGTGGTGCTGTTATATTCAATTAATCTGTCTAAATGTATTCAGTGGTGCTGTTATATTCAATTAATCTGTCTAAATGTATTCAGTGGTGCTGTTATATTCAATTACTCTGTCTAAATGTATTCAGTGGTGCTGTCGTATTCAATTACTCTGTCTAAATGTAATCAGTGCTTTTTTTTGGTATGAGTCATCTGTATTTTCAGAGGGATGAGGAAAAATCATTCATAAGATTGCCTTAATATTGACCCACAGTTTAAACAAAAGAAGTTCACTGTTAAATCTTATATCTTAAATGGAAATTTTACCTGCAGTATTTTACTAGCTAGAATGAAAACGAATTAAGTCAAAATTTATCATACCATTAAAAATTGTTACTACTCAGTAATTATCTTTTAAATGTATAAATGTTCCTTACTTAATGGAATATGTCGGAGCTTATAGGAATATGTAGGAGCTTATGGGAATATGTGGGAGATTATGGGAATATGTGGGAGCTTATGGGATTGGAGCTTATGGGAATATGTGGGAGCTTATGGGAATATGTGGGAGCTAATGGGAATATGTGGGAGATTATGGGAATATGTGGGAGCTTTTGGGAATGGAGAAAATGGGAATATGTGGGAGCTTAATATATTTTTGTTTATTCCGTTTCTTAGACGACTAGAACCATAATTTTCTTCTTTCATTGTAGTTTTTCTAATTTTCAATAGTACTGTTTAAAAATGTGAATGAACTTTGACTTTTATTTAAATTTTTTTTATTGTCCTTACGAAAATTACATAAAGTAATAAAACGCCGTAAAACAAGCGACCGCTTTTCATACTCTTTAAAATACTGATAAAGTTGAAGTTTTAAAATACAAATGTGTCCCTGGTTCCCGGGAAGAAAGCATCTTTTATCCTGCTAACCCGCCAAAAGCAAAACGCCCTGTTGACCGAATATATATAATAAAATAGTTCATGTATTTCCTGATGATTTGTGACCAGAACTAGCAGCATCTCGGACAGCCCAGATTTTGTACAGAATAAAATGCGAACCAAAATGACGTGCCCTTTCATAGAACTCTTTAACTTAGCTCTAGGCAGTGTGTGTCTTGGTGTGTGTTGGACAGTTGCCAAATAAGGTTAGAGATTATTTTTTTTTTGGTCTGCCTCACAGCGGTGTGAGTTCTTTCCTAGAATATTAGTTTGCAACACTATTAAAGCAAAATGGTTTGCACTCCTAACGTTTTTTCTTCATCGAAAAAAAAAGAGATTAACTGATTTAGACCAGATCAAAGAATCACTTCAAGATCAAAGAATCACTTCAAGATCAAAGAATTACTTCAAGATCAAAGAATCACTTCAAGATCAAAGAATCACTTCAAGATCAAAGAATCACTTCAAGATCAAAGAATCACTTCGAGATCAAAGAATCACTTCGAGATCAAAGAATCACTTCGAGATCAAAGAATCACTTCAAGATCAAAGAATCACTTCAAGATCAAAGAATCACTTCGAGATCAAAGAATCACTTCGAGATCAAAGAATCACTTCAAGATCAAAGAATCACTTCAAGATCAAAGAATCACTTCAAGATCAAAGAATTAATGCAATCGAAATTCATGTGACGTAAGAAGGGTTCAAATATAAGGATTTTTATTTTTTAATTCGTAGATGGGGGATATAAAGAAATTGAATCTATTTTTATAATTCAATAAACAGTACTTTAATCAACATAGACGATTACTTTTTGTCAGAGTTATTTGAATTAACCCAATTATTTAGATTAGAGATAATTAGACAGATGAAATAAGACTATTGAAATAGATCCAATGATTTAGACCAGGCATTTGAAATAGGACTGTTGAAATAGACCAAATTATTTAGATTAGACAGATGAAATAAGACTTGAAATAGATCCAATTATTTAGACCAGGCAGATGAAACAAGACTGTTGAAATAGATATAAGACGATACTATGCTGATATTGAAAGATTATACCATATTCCCATACGGAGTCGTTGTGTGACCGGCCTACTTGGAGCAGGGCCTGATTTGTGACGGGACGGGCTCAAATTGTAAGGCCTAGGGCCTCCACACATAAAGAGGCAATACCAGTTCACAATTTCTTTGAATTCATGTATCGTTGTTTAAAAAGCCCAGTGGCTCTCAAAGCGTGTGTCGCGAAACCAAAAAACTGTTGTCATACTGTGTCGCGAAACCAAAAAACTGTTGTCATACTGTGTCGCGAAACCAAAAAACTGTTGTCATACTGTGTCGCGAAACCAAAAAACTGTTGTCAAACTGTGTCGCGGAAAGCGTTAAGTTTTGAGAGCCACTGATCCAGTGAGTAACTGATGTGGTTCCAGTTATAAAAAAATAATCGGTTCAGCACTTCAGACATAAGACTATAAGACTTAAAAGAAGATTTGTGAACTTACGCGTCTTGTAGAAATACGATCATTTAGATGTATCAAAGGTATTGTTGTCATCAAATTAAGAGTCGTATTATCTGTCATAAGAATTAATGTTACGATTAATGTTACTTAAATTACAATTTACAACGTATGTAACTATGAATTAAAGATAATAATCAAGTATTTGTCAAATATTTCACATTCAAACTCTTAAACAAAGGAAATTAACATCGATATAGGATCGAAATATGTGCATGCATGCGGGCCGCATTATATACTCTGAAGGGCCGCATGCGGCCCGCGGGCCGTAGTTTGCCCACCCCTGCTTTAGACAGAGGCGGATAAAACCAGCGCAGGTGCAATAAGAAAGTTTTTACCCGGAGGCCCAGACTTTGCTGATAATAAAACAAAAATTACGAGCTAAACATATTCTGCCCCAGGTGCGAAGCCTCCAGACACACGGGGGCCCGTAGCTACTTCTGTAACAAGTACTAGGCTAATCTGGCATTTCGTGTATCCTTTTTTTGTTGTTGTTGCATAATACGTTGTATGACATATCTACCAATTCTGTAGAACTGTCATAACATACAAAACAATACATTAATAATTCTGTGTTTATGTCTACTGTTCAAAATCCTTTTACTTTCAAATCTGGCTGTCTTTTTTTTTTCCTTCTTCTACTAACTCAATTCTTCTACCTTCAACAATCGTTGAGCTAACAGAAAAATGTAAAAAATGTTTATAATAACAAAAAAGGGAGGTGTGTGTGTGAGTGGGGGTGTGAGTGTGTGTGTAATTGTGTGAGTGGTCGACTGTATTCAAATTTTTTTTTTTTTTGTTTTTCGTTTCGTTCCTCCAAACAAACAGTAAATTAAAAATGTGTTTATCGCTTTAAATAACGCACACACGACATTCTACTAATTGTCTGAAATGTTGACATTACACATTATGTAATTCTGGTTTATAACATTATCGTCTTAAAGCTCGTAACTGAATGTCTTCAGATCTAAATATAACTTTTTGCAAATTGTATTGGACTTACATACGCTCTTTGTTGAAATGAGTGGCGCGGGGAGGGGGGAGGGCAGATGTGGTGTTGGTTTTGGCGGGGTGGGTGGGGGGCATTGCTGCATTATTGTATAAACAATGGGATGGGGTCTGATGCCATGACATCTATCTTGTTGATAAACTATCTTTCATTAGCGCCCCCATGTCGACAGTAAAAAGCCAGCACCAACTCGCCTCCCTCCCCTTTCCTCAAGCAAAGACTGTAAATACTGAAAAGGGGGATAAAGACAAGTGACGTCACAGAGTAGGTCCGCAGATAAACAATGATGGCTGATTGAACTTGATTTATGGAAAATAAAAAAAAATTGGCAGATGAAACATACGGATTGATAAAAATGTGCCAATCTTGTTTAATCTGCAACAGAGGCGCACAACCTCTATCATCGGCATGGCTGGTCATGTGGGTTCCTGGTTCGATCTCCGGTGAGGACCTACGGATTTTTTTAGGTCATTTTTAAACTGATAGTTAGCTACTAAATGTCAATTTGCACTTGTGGGGAAGTGTTACTTGATAGTTAGCTATTAAGCATCTATCTGGCATTGTGGGGAAGCGTTACTTGATAGTTAGCTACTAAATGTCAATTTGCACTTGTGGGGAAGTGTTACTTGATAGTTAGCTATTAAGCATCTATCTGGCATTGTGGGGAAGCGTTACTTGATAGTTAGCTACTAAATGTCAATTTGCACTTGTGGGGAAGTGTTACTTGATAGTTAGCTATTAAGCATCTATCTGGCATTGTGGGGAAGCGTTACTTGATAGTTAGCTACTAAATGTCAATTTGCACTTGTGGGGAAGTGTTACTTGATAGTTAGCTATTAAGCATCTATCTGGCATTGTGGGGAAGCGTTACTTGATAGTTAGCTACTAAATGTCAATTTGCACTTGTGGGGAAGTGTTACTTGATAGTTTGCTACTAAATGTCTATCTGCTAATGTGGGGAAGTGTTACTTGATAGCATCTTACTAAGTTTTATCTCTATTGTGTGGGATGAATAGCTGATTTTCGACTGTCTGCCTACAAATGTAGGATGTGTTACTTGTTAAGCGAAAGTTTGTTACCGACTGCCAACCTGCACCTGTTGTTAATGGAGTAGTTAGCTAATTCAAAACCAAAAAAGTTTTATTTGCCATTAACGTCTGTTTTCTAGAGTCCGTTTGGCATATTTGTGCAGCGATGAAGTTGATTTAGCAGGTGGTATTATTTTTATTATAACCAGTCGGCTTAACCGCAGAAGTTTTATTTTGACGTACTGTAACTTTTTTTTCTTTTCTTTTGGACATTCAGCATTAAGAAAATAATTACATACATATTAAATTACGTATTTTACCTTTCTAATATTTTATAGCAGCGGCTCACTGTTATGTAGTAAGTAGAAGAGAGGTAATTTAATAGAGAAATTATATACTGAGGTAATTTAATAGAGAAATTATATACTGAGGTAATTTAATAGAGAAATTATATACTGAGGTAATTTAATAGAGAAATTATATACTGAGGTAATTTAATAGAGAAATTATATACTGAGGTAATTTAATAGAGAAATTATATACTGAGGTAATTTAATAGAGAAATTATATACAGTGGTACCTCGAGATACGAATTTTATTTCGTTCCGTAACGTTGCTCGTACGTCAAATTTGCTTGTAGCTAATAGCCATTTTCCCAACCGAAATTACTTGAAATGGTGTTAATCTGTTCCAACCCCCCCCCCTCCCCCTTATTCCCCAAAAAATAAAAATGACACCACAATTATGTATACAGATATCACATACTTCAAGGGAGATACCAGTCAGCTGGTAGATATCACATATTTCAAGGGAGATACCAATCGGCTGGTAGATATCACACATTTCAAGGGAGATACCGGTCAGCTGGCAGATAACACATATTTAAAGGGAGATACCAGTCAGCTGGCAGATATCACATATTTCAAGGGAGATACCAGCCAGCTGGCAGATATCACATATTTCAAGGGAGATACCGGCCAGCTGGCAGATATCACATATTTAAAGGGAGATACCGGACAGCTGGCAGATACCACATATTTCAAGGGAGATACCGGCCAGCTGGCAGATATCACATATTTCAAGGGAGATACCAATCAGCTGGTAGATATCACATATTTCAAGGGAGATACCGGCCAGCTGGCAGATATCACATATTTCAAGGGAGATACCGGCCAGCTGGCAGATATCACATATTTCAAGGGAGATACCGGCCAGCTGGCAGATATCACATATTTCAAGGGAGATACCGGCCAGCTGGCAGATATCACATATTTCAAGGGAGATACCGGCCAGTATCATCTGTTCACCACATCAGTATTAAACCCCAGATGACAGCTGAATATATCTGGTATATACATTTTAAAAAAGTATTTATTATTTTTTGGCAATTTTTAAAATTTAGAATCATAAGTTACCTTTAGGTTTAAGTTTCCCGGAGCAGTAATACTTAGAATCAACAGTTAACGTTAGGTTTAAGTTTCCCGGAGCAGTAATACTTAGAATCAAAAGTTAACGTTAGGTTTAAGTTTCCCGGAGCAGTAATACTTAGAATCAAAAGTTAACGTTAGGTGTAAGTTTCCCGGAGCAGTAATACTTAGAATCAAAAGTTAACGTTAGGTTTAAGTTTCCCGGAGCAGTAATACTTAGAATCAAAAGTTAACGTTAGGTTTAATTTTTCCGTAGCTGTAATATTTAGAAAACTTAAGTTAACGTTTTTCCCAATGCATAAATATTTTGAATATTTTAGCCCTCAGCTTTAGGTCTGCTAGTGCAGTAGTCTCATGAAGAATCCGATTGTCAGCCTCCCCCCCCCCCCCCATCCCCTTCCCCCCTCCCACCAAGACTATGTAAGTGTGGGAGTAGCGAGAATCAAATCAAGTGTTTATTTATTCCTCCATTTCCATTCCATTGTGATCACCAGTGATGGCGGTCAGCCGGAGGACTCAACGTGATAGATTGAAACTTATTCATTTTACAACAGACAGACTTGATTTCTCATTCATTGGATAGGATTGGGAGGGAGAGAGGGGGTGGGGGTAGAGGAGGAGGAGGGGAGGGATCACACGTCTACCGTCCCCGTTCCTTTTTTTTTTCAAAAAAAAAACCCTGCTGTTTACAAGTCTTTCTTTTTTTATTTTTTAATATTTTTTTCATTACATTAAATAACCATAATCCGTAAAATATTGTTTTTTATAAGCTTAGACTTTCGGTTGTTTTAGCCGCATTACAAAAGGCATTTCTGCAGGAGAATTCTAATTTGAAGCTGACCGTTCCCTAGTTCCACTAACTTTGCGTATTTAGATTGGATTTTTAAAAATATATTTTAGAAAGACTTCTCAGTTTATTTTCATTTTGGTGCAGATGTTGTTACAATATAATAGAATTATTTCATCACTAGGTTTCAATGAATTATGTCAATTAAAAAAGCTTTTCAATAACACCCGTTTATATATATATATATATATATATATATATATATATATATATATATATATATATATATATATATATTAGGGTGGCCCAAAATAAAGAGGATTTTTTTTTTTATATATTTTCTTTGATTTAAACCCCACATTTGATTACCACAAAAAAAGTACTGAGAAATATAAAATTTCATAATTTTCAGATGAAATTTAGCGGTTGCACAAGCTCTATAAAAATTTAGGTATGTTCTCCGTTTACCACATTTTATCCCGAATATTGATGAACCTGAATAAAGTCTGTTTTGTTCTTTGATGTTTATAATGTGTAACTGTTTAATATTTATGTTGGTTGCAAATGTTGCCCTTATTGCACTCAATGTCTATTTGCACTTATTGACATTAATATTAATAATGAACGGAAAGCTCAGAGAAAAGAGAGATCAGAGAGTTTATTGCAAAAAGTGAAAAATGACCAGGAAACTCTAAAAGTTCTTATATGTCCAGCACGTTATTGCAATTTTCTTCTGACAGCAGTTCAAATGAAAGGGTCACTGAAGAAAATGAACAGATGAAGAATTTTTTATTAGTGCATCACAGAAACGAAGAAAATGTGCAGAAACTGCTCCAACAAAGTCTGTTCTGTCCAAAGAAGTTGCTGTATCATAAGATAGATCACAAGTTAGTGATCGTACAGCAGCCCATTTACTAGCTGCTACAGCTCATTCTCTTGGTCACGATGTTAGTGACATGACATTAAGTCGAAGTACAGAGTGTGAGAGCTGAGATTAGGAAAAAAAACAGCACATGAAGTTAAGGAATTGTTTGATCAACAAGTACCATTAACTGTGCATTGGGATGGAAAATTGCTTCCAGATCTCACAGCCAGGCAGAATGTTGAGAGATTGCCAGTGATTGTAACAGGACTGCAAATAGAGTGCTTGCTAGATGTACCAAAATTGGCTTCAGGGACAGGTGACAGTCAAGCTCAAGCTGTAGTTGAATGTCTGAAGGAATGAGAAATTTGTGAAAAAGTAGTAGCATTAAGTTTTGACACAACAGCAAGTAACACTGGGGATTCCAAAAGGGGCATGTGTTTTAATTGAAAAGCTGCTTGAAAAAAGTCTTATTCAGCTGCACACAGAGCACGTTGGATGGCAAGAATAATGTATTGCTACAAGATTTGGATGTTTAAGAAGCAGTTTAAGCTGAAGCCTTATGAAGAACAAGGACTGTTTCAGTTCCTCTGTTTTGTTTCCAGTACTTTATGAAACTGTGGTTTCAAGCCCCACAGCCAGCAAGGGCGCCATCAAATGACCTACAATTTCTGAAGGATTTAGAAAAATATAACTCCGTTAATTCAGTTATTGGAACAGCAACAAAAAAAGCTTTCAGTCGACATTTATGGTATCTAAGTGAAATTACAGTGGGCCTCGCTTTTTTTATGAAAATATTGATCCCAAGCAAAAGGTTCAGAAGCTTAAAAATATGCAAGAAAAACCCGGATCTACAAATCGAGCTCAGCGTCTTGATTCCAATGGATTCTATGCAGACCAGCCCATCAGCTTCTTTGTTACAAACAATACAAAGGCATTTTTCTCATTTCTTGGTTTGCCACATTCATTCCTGGAGATGTCCCCTGAAACATGGAGCAGCAACAATGAGTACAAACATGCAGAAAAGGTTGTAACCAATTTGAAAGTTGTTAATGACACAGCCGTAAGAGGAGTGAAACGGATTCAGGATTTCAATGAAGTTTTATGCAGAAAAAAAGTCCAGAAGTAATTCTTACTTCAGGTGGTGCAAGAACACCAACGATTTTATCCGGATGCAAAGAAGACCACAGTGGTTACTGGACTAGCAAAAAGCAGTCAGTGAATATGACGTCCATAAATAGTAAACTCTTTGCTTTGTTGCATTCTATTATTTTATTTGTTTTGAGGTTGTTATTTCATGCTTAACACTAAACAATTAACATAAATCATCACATTACTATTTAGTACCAAATCAATGTTTTCATTGCCTTTGTGCAACCCCTAAATATTTCACGATTGTATTCATTTTTTTCAGAAAACACATTTTTTTTCTGGCAGAACACAATGCAGGCCTTAAATTTAGAAAAATCGAAAAAAAACTTTTTGGGTCACCCTAATATATATATATATATATATATATATATATATATATATATATATATATACATGTTTTAATGTAACAGGTCATCCTTCCGTACATATATTGCATGGTGTCATGAAGACACAGTTCATATGTGTTGTTGACAAGGTTAGTGTATTAAAGACACAATTTATGTGTGTTGTTGGCTACGTTAGAGTAGACGCATAATTGCTTATAACTTGGTAAACTAATGTTACAGGCAGAAATGTAATAAATGTTCATAATTTATACCCGTCTGTCTATTTTTATCTGCCTGTTAATGTGCATCTGTTAGTAAAATTATGTATTCCTATTTGTATCTGTCTAATTTCACCAGTCACTTTGAGTCTATATTAGGCTCACTGTTTGTTTTTGTCTATTTAAGTAATAAGTCTCTTCAAATCTGTCCTTTTTTATTTGTAAATGACTATAAAAGTCTTTTTGTATCTAACTGCCTATTTTTTTTTGTCTGTTTATATCTGTTTTTCTTTTAGTATCTGTTTATTTGTACCCCATTAAATGTACGAATATTTACATGTCTAAATGCATTTTATGTTTCTGCTCTTGAGTTATCGTACAATAGAACTGTCTCAATGGAGACTCATTTGTCTATTAGAACTGTCTCAGTGGAGTCTCACTTGTCTATTAGAACTGTCTCAATGGAGTCTCACTTGTCTATTAGAACTGTCTCAATGGAGACTCATTTGTCTATTAGAACTGTCTCAATGGAGTCTCACTTGTCTATTAGAACTGTCTCAGTCAAGACTTACACATTTTAATCAGTAAGCCCTAATACATAATCGAAAACAGTTTCGTTATCATTAATCAATATCGGCGAATTTCGGTTATCGATTATTTCCGATTTTAACATTATCGAAGTTTGCTGATTGTATCGTATCTTAAAGACCTGATTGATTTTCTCTTCGAAGATATCAGATTTACTCCCTTTTAAACGTATGTATAAGATTGTATGTGTTACTCAGAGGTATAAGATTGTGTGTGTTACTCAGAGGTATAAGATTGTGTGTGTTACTCAGATGTATAAGATTGTGTGTGTTACTCACAGTTATAAGATTGTGTGTGTTACTCAGATGTATAAGATTGTGTGTGTTACTCAGATGTATAAGATTGTGTGTGTTATTCAGAGGTATAAGATTATGTGTGTTACTCAGATGTATAAGATTGTGTGTGTTACTCAGATGTATAAGATTGCGTATGTTACTCAGAGGTATAAGATTGCGTGTGTTACTCAGATGTATAAGATTGTGTGTGTTACTCAGATGTATAGAACTGTGTGTGCTACTAAGATGTATAAGATTGCGTATGTTACTCAGATATATAAGATTGTGTGTGTTACTCAGATGTATAAGATTGTGTGTGTTACTCATATGTATAGAACTGTGTGTGTTACTCAGATGTATAAGTTTGTGTGTGTTACTCATGTGTATAAGATTGCGTGTGTTACTCAGATGTATTTAATTTTATTGTTACTGATTATGATAAATTTGATCTTTTTAAGTTTTAATATATAATGAGCATAATGATACAACGTTTATCTGATAATGAACATTAAAAGATATTTAGAAAAAAATATATCTTATGTTGTGAAATAATGGGATCCTTACATGGACCTTCTACGGAGCCGATTAAAGTCACTAGAGACCCCGGGCACAGAAGAAAATATGAAGACCCTATAAAACGTCATTCATATGTAAGTGATTTAAGACCGGCTCTGTGAGGCCCTTCTATAAGTCATTAAAGAGCTCTTTAATTAAGAGATACATAGATAGACACATGATTTAATGTGGCTCTGTTAGGCCCTTCGATAGCTGGGGGCCCCCATTTACGCCCATCTTTGAATCCACATCTGGCCTTTTGGTGTATCCGTGATCTCTATAAACAGCCCTGAACTAAAAATTAAAAAAAAAGTATTTATTTACTATTATTATTTTTGTTGTTCTTTTTAACTTTTTAATAGTTTCCATTATTTTTAGCTAAAAACATTTCTGTGACAAAGTCTTTTGCAACTACTGTCTGTAAGCTGACACCAGACAGTCAAATAAACATTAGGAAGAAAAGTTAGTTTTATACAGCGACTGATCAATCAGCCAACACAAGAGGCAAAAAGAAAACAGAGACGAAAAGTGCTAAGCAAAAAGTAATGAAGTACGTAAATAGACTCATTGAAATCAATAATGGCTCCAACCTTAGAATAAGACGCAAAGCAAAAACTAAGTCGAAAAAAAAATACTCCTATATATTATTAGTATTAGAGCAATAAGAAAATCCGACATCTTGTCATAGTTTATTTAAAATAATAGCGTCATCATTAGGCATACTCTCTAAGTAAATACTTTTAAGCATGACACTTTTAACCTTTTTGATATCGTCATGATCTTTAACCCTTGCACCTAAATATGGCGGCATTAACTCTCATCTGCTTGTTCTTTAAAATTCCCGCATCTCTTTTTAAATGATGCAAACATCGATATAAAATTGATGTAAAAAAAGTTATTTCTGAGAAATATAACGATATTTTTTTATTTTTAAGATCTGATATAACCAAAAAATATAGCGTCGACTCTTTGCGGACTGACATCTCTGGAACATGGTTAAGCGTGTTATTTTAATGCTATTTGTTTATATTTAAGTATCTTAAGATGATTAATGGCATTCAGGTATATAATCACAAGCTGACACACAAGTAGGTAGAAAGCGCAACAGAAAGAAATCTTTATACATAAAAATGAAATATATTTAACAATTTTGTTTGAAGAAATTTAATAGCTACCTATGCCACGGGTCGGCAACCTGCGGCTCGCGAGCCGCATGCGGCTCTTTCGATGTCAAGTTGCGACTCTTTCGATGTCAAGTTGCGACTCTTTCAATGTCTAATTATAAGACAGGTTCAATGCGCAAATAATTATAATGATATTATTTTATATACCTATTCCTAATCAAATGCCATATTTATTTAAAGAACAATTTGAGTGGTTCTTTAGAAACTGAAAAAAAAAAAATTGTACATTATAACTTTTGGCTCTTCTATATCAAAAGGTTGCCGACCCCTGACCTGGATGTTTATTTATTTTCGTTCTCATTACGTCAGTTTATTGGCTGAATACTGACAGTAAATATTGCCGCATGTCCACATTACTAGAGTCGTTAAAACATGTCTTGAGTTTAAATAAATCACAGATGTTTCGTGTGAATCTAAAATCAGACATTTTGTATAAAAAATAATTTTAAAAAAAGTGTTGTGATGCTGTGATAATATTTAGAATAAAACCCCACAAACTTATTTTTAAAAGCAGCAGCTGGTTTAATGATTTATTCAAACGAAAACAGTATCAGTTGAATAAATAATTGTTTTAAAATGTAGCAGGTAATTTATACGGCAAATCAGAAGAACAACAAATGTTGAAAGAAAGTTTGTCCCAAGAACATTAAAATATTTCACCTAGCGGTCTAGTCTTGGACAAAAGGTGAGTACAATAAGAATCTAGACTATTCCAGACAAAACTTTTTGCTAAAAAAAAATACCCGCAAGAATCGGTGGGAGAGGAAAAGATCTTATTTGTAAACGTATCTAAAAGCTTTACGTCGATTACAGCTTTAAAAAAAACTAATTTGATACTTCCGGTTTACACAGGGGAACTATAAACGACGATTGGCCAATCAATCAATGTATATCCCCCCCCCCCTGTCTGGTTATCTAATTTACGTCCATCTACCTGTGCATCAATTGGCCTATTTATCTTTATTTACCAAGTATGGATTTCTACTGTGTAAACAATAACACTGACTAAGGTTGAAATCAAACATAAAAGAATAAAACTAATAAAATTTGCATTCGTCCTAAAAAATAAAAGAATATTTTAGGAAATAAATGTAAATAAGTAGAAACTGATAATTTCACAATTCATATTAAAAGGAGGAAATAACTCAAGCGTAAATCGTTTATCTTAATTTAAACCTGATTTTTTTTTAAAGAAAAAAAAAGATGTTGGCAATTTTTCAAGCATAATAAACAGTGGCGTAACGAAAGGTGGAGGGGGAAAAGTCCACACAAGGGGCGACAACTACTTAGCCACCAACACGGTTGTCTTTCACAGTGACTGCCAACCGATATGAACGGTTAGAAAAGTAAGAAAAAAAAATTAAATTGCTCAAGTGGTGAGACCACAGCCCCTGACTGGTTGAAATATAATGCAAGGTCATTGCCGAACGGGGCGCACCGACCCCCCCTGTAGTTGCCATCAGTGCCACCGAGAGGGAGGGGGCGAATGCCCAGGAGCCCGGCGAGTTTTAGGGGCCCGGACTGAGCTGGCCAATCAACTTTTGAAAATATTATTATCAGCACGGGGGGGAGGACCCGTGACAGCCCTGTCCAGGGGTCCAAAATTTCTGTCGGTGGGCCCTGTAGTTGATATTGTTAAGAAGTCTATTCATGTTTTATTATCTGGCGCAGTACATAGCTTATCATTCGTATCACTAAATAAACTGTATAGTTTTTAGTAGTGAACTATTTTTTCTAGTTCAATTTTTCAAATATGTAATTTGTTTTTTTTTTCAATCAGGACAAGTTTTTATTCTACTCGAATTTCTAAAATGCTGCAATACCTGTATAATACAATGCCTTCCAATAAGTGAGGAAACAACCGATAGAATTCCCATTTTTATAATTTTAGCAATTTATGAAAGAGCAAAGAATAAATACGTATGTTTATCTTGGCCTTATTTGTTTTCAAAAGAGATAGCGAGAAGTTTCAATTTATTTGGAGCACTCATTGAATGTGAAGTTTCAGGTTATAAACTATTATAAAAATATGTTTTTAATCTTGTTTGTTGCTAATTTATATTAATCTGAATGTCAAGTTTTGCTGTCTACTTTTTTTTAGAAGCATCAATATAAATTTTATTTACAAGCAAGGAAAGCAACAAGTCATTCATAAAAACTGTTAGCTCAAATAGTTTGTTGATTATAATGATGAGAAGAAATTGTAAAAACAGACTCTACTACATATCTGGTTCAGTCACTTTGCCATACAGGCAGTCGCCGATCACAAATTTGTAAAGAACTATCATGCTTATTTTGGTGTGAAACTTGGCGATCAGGACAATTCCTTTGCACCCCACATATGCTGTAAAACATGTGTCGAGGGTCTACGACACTGGAGCAAGAGGAACCAACCGTCTCTTTCTTTTGGTGTCCAATGGTTTGGAGGGAAGGAAAGGATCACACTACTGATTGCTATTTTTGCATGACAAATCTAGATGGCATAAACAGAAAAAATAAACATCATATAAAGAAATCTATTGTTACACCTGCAATAAGGCCAGTACCTCATGGACCAGAAATTCCAATTCTACAACCATCTGACAATCTCGATTCATCAACTGAGTCAAGTGAATACGTGGATATCTTGGACGAATATATGAACCTGTTGCTGAATCAACTCAACCCAAACCTCTTAATCAAGCCGAACTAAAATGATTTGACAAGAGATTTATGCTTATCGAAAGAATCTGCTCAGCTATTGGGATTACGGCTCAAAGAAAATCATTTTTACAACAGCATTCTTCTGGTATCGTTCGTAACCAGGAAAAAGAGTTGCTACTTCTTGGCTTCAAAAGCTCTTGGAGCACGCATGTCTGTGAAAAAAGCATTTCCTCAGCTCGGATTTAGATTATTTTCCAGACAACTGCGGCGATATGAGTGAAGAACAGGGGGAGCGTTTCCATCAAGACAATCGTGTGATACCAGGGATGCTGTGATGTAAATATGCTTCAGAAGAGATGATCCAGATGCAGATCACTGACGAAAATCTTTGAAAAAGCCATTTTAATTTTTTAATTTGATGAAGAACAAAACAAAAATACATATTTGAGATCAGCGGAAAAGAATTGATCTAGATACTTGTTTAAAAGTCAGACCTCAGAAAAAAAATGTTCAAACGCAGACCAGTGTAATCTATTCAATTTTTGAACAAGTCAAATTTCTTTTTTACACATATTTTTTTTCTCGCGTTCGCTAAAAGATATTCGTCGTTTGTCATGTATGGTCCTCGTTTCCCAGTGAAAGTCGCTGCTCAGACATGAATGGCAAGAAAATATAAATGTTGCGGAATTGGGTTTTCTTCTTATCGTATTGAGTTACGGAATTGGGTTTTCTTCTTATCGTATTTCAATACGGAATAGGGTTTTCTTCTTATCGTATTCCAATACGGAATAGGGTTTTCTTCTTATCGTATTCCAATACGGAATTGGGTTTTCTTCTTATCGTATTCCAATACGGAATTGGGTTTTCTTCTTATCGAATTGCAAAGACTTAGATCACAGGTCATCCCAACCTGCATGGGTTTGAGTACACAAGAGAGTGTCAGTGGCACTGTTTGGTGGACAGACGACTGACCCTCGTGAAGTTGGCAATATGTGTGGGAACTGTCCATTGAGAGACTCCCCCATCTCGTAGGTCAATCAATCATGCCCGATTAGACCTATAGGAGTGACCAGGTAATGGTTTCATTGGAGGAGTGTCGACTGGGCAGTGACGGCACGTGTGTCTGCACTGTAAAACTGCAGCACCCTCTAATTTCACTCGATATTTTCGATAAAATTCAATATAATGGGTCATTTTTTTGGGCTTTATAAATCTTTAGCTATACTTGTACAATATATATGATCCTTAAGCTTAACTCAGTATCAATATATTAACGTGGACCCAGATTAGGAACTAGAAAATGTGCCAGTCACAGTTCCAACAACGAGGTATTTGGCAGATGTACGCGCGTAAATGTAGGGGGAAAAAAGCAGCACACAGACTATTAGTCAGAGAGAACTGTCGCTGTTGCAGTGCTAACTGTAAAAAAAAATTTGGATTCTAAATAGTGAACAAAAAAATGTCGAATTTTGCTAATTTAGAATTTCATAAAGTTTCTGAATGAATTTTCTTCTTTATAAATATTTTGTTTCGTTTAACAAATATTTAAGCACAGGGGCTACACAATTCTGAAGATACAGTTTTAAGACCAAAATTACGGTTGTTGTTTTCTTACACCAGTTCTCTCCTATCTACCCCCCCCCCACCCCTCCCTCATGTCTTCTAGTAAAAAATCCTTTTTTTTTCTAATTTCGCAATGAAGCGCACTATACATGAAACACGGAGTTACTCACTTACTGCCACAACAACCGGTACATAAATATTTGTAAATACATTCCAATGGGTTACTTCTTTACAGGAACGAACCAGGTCCTAGTTTTATCAAAAATTTTAAAAAAAAATGTTTATAGCAGTTATTGCGTTGTTGTTGTTTTTTTTTAACGGCTATGTAAATGTACATTTTAGGGCCCTATGCTATGACGCTGTTGAAGCTGCATTTCGCAAATTTTTTTGGGCTCATAATACCCTTTTTTTTTAAATATTGGGGGAAACCGAAAGAATGAGATTTGTGTTTCAGGCCCTGTAAACCACTTATTGGTGACGGTATTTACAGTGCACTTCTTTTTTTTTTCTTTCATCGGATGAACCCCCTCCGCCTCCTCCTCCACCCTCTCCCACCCCCACCCCCCCCCATATCCGATAGTGCAATAGATCATTGAGGCCCCGCGGGAGACATAGTCAGGTGACTTGAAACACACACAGGGGGAGTCGAATGCGTTACACGCAACATGCGGATCTGACTTCAGATTAAAAGATCCCACTCGCTACCGAAGCGCCACCTAGCCACCTATTAGGGGCTCATTAACCCCCCCCCCCCTCCCCACCCCCCCACCAATGTTCCCTCTAAGCTGAGCGCGTGAGCGATCGCTCACACGAATTCAGAGCGTCGCTCATACTAAGCGTACGATCGCTCACTCCGACGGACGACATCGCTTAAATCGCTCACAAATTTTGGCCTCAAACCAAAAATGTCGCTCAGAGACAAAATTTCTTGCTCACTTCATACCCACACCTTAGAGGGAACATTGCCCCCCCCACCCCCCACCCCCAACCGTTAAATCATTTTGGCCCTAGGCCGTTGACAAGTGCTTATCACTCCCCTCATTGTGTTGGACCTGTCTGTCCGTAATACAGGCCTGCCAGCAGATGAGGCTCGACCCTATTATTTATTTTAATAAACACAACCCCCCCCCCCCACGGGGGGGCAGCAGGATGGTTCAAAAATAGACAAACCAAACATTAAATATGTATTGGATTCCGGCAAAAAGAATACCAACGGGGGGGGGGGGGGGCATTCCCTTCCCCCGCCCCCCCCTCCCTATTAGCAAGTAAGAGCACAATGCAAGTCGGCTAGTTTTCTTAGCCATGTAAATAAAATTCAAATGTATACGCACAGATATGTGATCTACACTTTCTAGAGTGCCGAAGATCTTTAATTTAAAAAAAAAAAAACGTTCCTGAACACAAAGAAGCCGTTGATTTTTAGATTAAATAAAGATCTCATATAATGTGATTTGTTTACACCTTAAATCTAAACATCCAGTCAATAACAGAAACCACCTTACCTTCTATCAGCCCCCCACAAACAATACGCAGATCAACCATTTTTTTTTTTCAAACAGAACATCACAAAATCAACTTTAAGCAGACGACGAAAGTCTGAAAAATTATCTCCAAGCGGCGTCACTCTCAAGAACACATTTTTAAAAACAAAAAAAATAAAAACTTACTTGAGTCACTTCTTCCCTCCCTTAGCGTGCTGGCGTCTAAGCAAGCGAGGTAACTGTTGAAGGAAGCTGAAATGTCTGGGCCTGGTGGAATCGATGAGGATAGCGTGATATTAATACACTGAATAGTCTCCCTTGTGTAATTTTGCCGGGGATAAGGTATCGCTTTATATCTGGAGACTTGAAATTAACTTTTGAAAATGGATTCAAGTCACTCATCATTTATTTAATGCGTACACTCTGGTCTCATCAAAAGGTGGGGAAATTGGACTGAATTACAGGGTGTCTGCAGGATTCAACTGTTGGGGTGCCGCCATTCTGTGTGCGCGTGGAAATCAATTTCATGTCAAGAGTCGGTTTCCTTTTTTTTTTATTTAAATGTACATTAACTATTGTAGAGTGGTTACTAACTGATTCTCTCTCTATATATCACTTATATATATATATATATATATATATATATATATATATATATATATATATATATATATAGAGAGAGAGAGAGAGAGAGAGAGGGAGAGAGGCAGACACAGGGATATTGGAGCTGCTGTTCGATTAATTTTTTTAATCGAAATTAATTCAAGTCAATTCTTTAAAAAGTATGTAATTTATTATTAGTTTTCAAACGAGATTTTTCGGACAATATATTCCACTGGGGGCCCAATGCGGCTCTTCTGTGAGTTTTGTTCGACTACAAAGACCAATTTTCTATTATTTTATTACATTTGTTAACAAAATATTGTTACATTTACCTGTTGTGTCATTCTTTATGGA
Organism: Bulinus truncatus; assembly: GCA_021962125.1. NCBI lineage: Eukaryota > Metazoa > Mollusca > Gastropoda > Planorbidae > Bulinus > Bulinus truncatus. Next base: position 518,115 of record JAGDYQ010000123.1, read on the forward strand.
ATTATAAATTAAAATTAAATAATACCGTCGTTCGACCCTTGGTATATTCTAAACGATGGCCTAGTTAATTTAGTTTAGAATATGGCTGGTGTGGCAGTTCTTTGGGTACGGACGGATGGTCGTGTGGTAAAGCGCTCGACTATCGACCTGAGGGTCCCTGGTTCGATCTCCTCTATATCTCCCGTGGTGCCTCCATGGTCATTACACTATCGACTATGGTGGGGATGAAAAAAGGGGCACCATTTGTGGTTTACAGGATCTAAGAAGTTTCATCTCATTCTTACAGGGACTTAACACACACACACACACACACTCTCACAGTTCCACCTGTTATTCTGATCTTTTTTTTCATATATTAATTTCTGTTCACGCTGAAGTAACCGCATTTGTGTCAAAATTAACGCACTTAGGTGTTGCGTTAAAAATTTTAATGGCTTCGTTTTTTTTTTTTAAACGCTTGAATCGCAGTACAGATATTGAGAGACGGTTTTAGTTGTTTTTTGTTTTGGTAAGCCCTAGGCAGAGCCCCACTAGGTAAAAGTACCCGTGGGTGCCCCATGTAGCACCAGATTTATTCCTGGAATGGGGCCCTTTGAAATTGGATAGGGCTGGCTCTTTGGCGGTAGCCTAGATTTCCTATCCAAAAGAAGGGCCCCCGTATATACTATAAAAAAAAAGTCGCCAGTAGAGTTAGTGATTGCAGCAACCAAATGATTCATTGAACATGTAGATGATTAATGTCAATAAGGTCTGATTTAATTGGCTGTTGTGTTGAGTCATTTTGATTGGCTGTAATTTTGAGACGTTTTAATGTACTGTAAAGGTTGAGACGCGTAATAATGAACATTTTTTGAGGGTTAAATTGCGATTTAAAAAAAAATGATCGCAATATGTTAAACCCATACTTGTTATTATTGTTGTTTGTTTGTGTTGTTTGTGCGGTTTTATTGTTGTTTTTTTTTCCTTCAAATATTTGCTCAAGTCAATTGTGTACAGTGAAAAAAAAATGTACGATACAATCTCTAAATTAACACCGATGACGTCATTGATTGATTTCCCAGAATTCATCTATCTTCGCGCATTAGCTTACTTTTTCTTCATCCGCCATTAGCACCTGTGTATTGAGTCTTGGTACTCCAGCTTTTTTACTTAACTGACTAGAATTTTTTTTTTTTAAAAAAGGCGAAAAAAAAAAACGTACTTCGCCATACTCGTATATATTTTTTCCCCTTTCACACTTTAGTTCGCAGGCAAGCCAGGAATAACACGGCATGCTTGACTGCACCGGTACCACAATGCATTAGTACAGTACTCCGTGTTTATGTGCCGTGTGTGTATGCGCTCGTGTGTGTGTGTGTGTTGTAACGTGTTTGCAATGTATTGACACTTTCTGTATTAAAATATATAACATTTTTGCTGTTTTATTTTGTGTTCATGGTTACATTCAGTACTGACAAACACTAAAATACCGCTTACTTTGTTATTATGAAACTCATTATATAAAAAAAGGGGAGAGAATTATAGGTTAAGATCTGCAGTACGATTTTCAGCTGATGGAAAATTCATTAATTCCAAGCCAGATTTGGTTTATTATTGGAACAAACACACGTGTCACGTGACTGCCTTTACGCTTTGAGAGTTTAAAAAATGGAAAATCCCAAAGTTGAATAAGTACAGATTCCTACAGAGTAAGAATTGTTGAAGTAATGGTAAAAATAGATCAAGTTAGAAGGGAGGCAACTAAACGTTTATGATTGTTTCCCCTTGATAGCTTTTTTTGTATAGGTTGTTGATAAAGAGATAAGTTCAATCAGAACGGCAGAATTTATATTTTGTTTTCAGAGCTATGATGTTTTTTTTTTAGAAGTCGAAATTTTTCAGTCAGACAATTTGACATGTGAAGATATAAACATTAGGTTCGGTAATAACAGTTGGTAATAACATGACACGTGGCTCAATCATAACATTAGATAAACTGACATGTGGTTGAAACGGTGGATAGCATGACATGTTGTGATACACTTACGTGGTGACTTGACACGTAGTGATACACTGATGTGGTGACTTGACACATGGTGACGCACTGACGTGGCGACATGACACGTGGTGAAACACTGACGTGGTGACTTGACACGTTGAGATACACTGACGTGGTGACTTGACACGTTGAGATACACTGACGTGGTGACTTGACACGTTGAGATACACTGACGTGGTGACTTGACACGTTGAGATACACTGACGTGGTGACTTGACACGTTGAGATACACTGACGTGGTGACTTGACACGTGGTGACGCACTGACGTGGTGACTTGACACGTGGTGACGCACTGACGTGGTGACTTGACACGTTGAGATACACTTACGTGGTGACTTGACACGGCGAGATACACTTACGTGGTGACTTGACACGGCGAGATACACTTACGTGGTGACTTGACACGTGGTGACGCACTGACGTGGTGACTTGACACGGCGAGATACATTTACGTGGTGACTTGACACGTGGTTACACACTGAAGTGGTGACATGACACAGGGTGACACACTGAAGTGGTGACATGACACATGCTGATACTGATACATTTATGTGGTGACATGACACAGGGTGATACACTTACATGGTGACATGATATTGTCGATACACGACGTGGCTCAGACCATTTGAAATGTAGTTAAGTTTAAATGTGTTGAGCAGACACAGACAGTGCTGTAAAAAAATCAAATGAATCATTTGTCCTGTGCTGGTAACATTAAACTAAGCTAGCTGTTGTAATATTGCGGTGAAGAAATATTTGATAATGTACAATGAACCGGGTATTATTGTTTTTTTTTATATGTTCTTTGTGTAAGCATGTCAAAATCTTTTAACATTATACCATGTCTTATGATAGGGCTATATATAGACAGATAAAAAGAGACAAAATGAACGTGACAGATTATGTTCATAATAAGACATAGACAGTTGCAACAACCGTCATAGAAAGACAACAAAAAAAAAAATTCAAATCATGATATACAGATAAGTGCGGATGTAGACAGATACAAAGAAAGTAACAGAATTAACAACTAAATCAACCATCATGATATACAGATAAGTACAGATGTAGACAGATACAAAGAAAGTAACAGAATTAACAATGAAATCAACCATCATGATACATAAATAAGTACAGATATCTGTACTTATGGGAGTGAAAGAGTGGAAGAAGACCGTGGATCGGGAAAAGTGGAGAAGAGTATAGTATGGCAGGCCGGGGCCCTATATGGGCTGTAGAGAAGAGTAGTATGGCAGGCCGGGGCCCTATATGGGCTGTAGAGAAGAGTAGTATGGCAGGCCGGGGCCCTATATGGGCTGTAGAGAAGAGTAGTATGGCAGGCCGGGGCCCTATATGGGCTGTAGAGAAGAGTAGTATGGCAGGCCGGGGCCCTATATGGGCTGTAGAGAAGAGTAGTATGTCAGGCCGGGGCCCTATATGGGCTGTAGAGAAGAGTAGTATGGCAGGCCGGGGCCCTATATGGGCTGTTGAGAAGAGTAGTATGGCAGGCCGGGGCCCTATATGGGCTGTAGAGCCACATGAAGAAGAAGAAGAAGAATGCTGTGCATGTATTTAGCATTTTCCTTCTGTGAGTAAAATTTCAAGATAACTCTGTTTCAAAAGGTTGAAGACGCAATTAGTTTAAATTACTTTAAAATTAACTTATTTGTTAACACAAAAAACTGTTGGCATTTAGATATTTAGTTTCTTCATTACCTTTTATCTATTTTAAAATTGCTTTTATCTTTTGCTTTTTGCAGCCATTTCGACATAGCTATTCTTATACATGTATATAACAATGAAACTATGCTTGTTGGTATGTGAATACGTTTGTGAATATAAAAGTCGTTTTCCCGTCAATGAGATAAATCCATCATGTTCAATATATATATATATATATATATATATATATATATATATATATGTGTGTGTGTGTGTGTGTGTGACCTTTTCAGGGCCGGATTTACAATTTTAGGGGCCCTAGGCCAACAAAAATTTGAGGCCAATTTTTTAAAAAATAAATATTGCTCAGTTTTTTTTATTATTTCTTTATACTTATCAACATATTGGGGCTCTTAATTTGGCGGGGCCCCCTAGGCCACGGCCTAATCGGCCGATCTGTAAATCCGGTCCTGGATGTATGTTACTAGTATTTTCCTATAACATGTCATAAATCTATTGAGGTTCGCTCTCTTGGTAAAAAGTTAATATTCTTAGACATGACATTTAGGCCACTGAGCAATAGTTCGATGCGCGAGTAATTTTGGAAAGAACCAATCAGCTAAGAACATTCTAATGGTAAGACACACTTAGTCTTAGCAAAGGTGATTACTCCCCCCTGGACGAACCCTTGTGAAGAACGGTTCTTTATTTATTAGTTTAGTATAAAGGATGTGATGATTAAACAGAGTATTGGACATACCAGAAGTACATTTAAATTCTCATTAAAATGAAATGGAACTTTTAGAGTATTTGTAGCTTTGGAATATAAGATCTTGTTGTTTTTTTCTAAAACCGATGATACTAAGTAGTTTCTTTGTAGTTTATACTTTAAAGAATATCAACAATAACAACAAACAAAAAAAAAGATTATGTTTTCACTATTTTCCCAGATTTGATGTTGTATTGATCACTGACGGGCTGTATTCTGCCAGACGGAACATATAAGTAGACTCAAGGGGATGTAACTCTAGCCAACCTAGTTCAAACCATACAGACGTCTGGGAGTTAATGAGTCATACTGTACGAGATATATGATTTTAAAAAATCAACATTACTTGACCTATATATATATATATATATATATATATATATATATAATGTAAGTGTGTGTGTGTGTTTGTGTGTGTGTGTGTGTAGTAAATGTGTGTGAATTCAATAGAGTCAATTAAATTTTGACTTGGATAATTAAAAGATGATAAGATGAAGCAGAATAAATCGGTGTTACATTTCTCAGCCTCATTATCTATCAATCTACATTCCTATCTATCCTATCAATCTATCAATCAATTTCTCTCTCTCTCTCTCTCTCTCTCTCTCTCTCTCTCTCTCTCTCTCTCTCTCTCTCTCTCTCTCTCTCTCTCTCTCTCTCTCTTTATATATATATATATATATATATATATATATATATTGTATGTGTGTATGACTGTATGTATGTGTCTGTCTTTCTCTGCCTACCCATTTATCTCTAGCGTCTGCCTATCCCTATCAATCCGTATCACTTTGCCTCTCGTTCTGTGAGAACACAAATGTACATGACCTAGATATGACCATGGTACACTTATTGTCAATATGGATCTAGAGATGCCACACACCTTTTTGACATGTCTGACGTAGCCGGAGGTGACTGTAATAATCTATACTGGATACATTTTGTCTTCTCTTGGTGAAATATCAAGTCATTACACGAATAATACCAACAGTACTCCTTACATAATGATTACATTATGTCAGTAGACGATTGATATTACCAGTACTCCTTACATATTGATTACATTATGTCATTAGACGATTGATATTACCAGTACTCCTTACAGATTGGTTACATTATGTCATTAGACGATTGATATTACCAGTACTCCATACAGATTGATTACACTATGTCATTAGACGAATGATTTTACCAGTACTCCTTACAGATTGATTACATTATGTCATTAGACGAGTGATATTACCAGTACTCCTTACAAGTTGATTAAACTATGTCATTAGACGAATGCTATTACCAGTAGCCTACCCCTTACAGATCGATTACATTATGTCATTAGACGAATGGTGTTAACAGTACTCCTTACAGATTGATTACATTACCATCAAAAAGCACGTTATCTGTATTGATTGTAGCCTATATATCTACCAAGTCTTCACACGGGTTCAGACCCGGGGGGGGGGGGGAATAGTCCATCCCACCTTCCTACCACTCACACTTTTACCAGACCCCCCCCCCCCGGGACGTCAGTCATTCCTTCCCCTGTGACCTCACCCTACGTCTCAGCTAAACATGTTCATACTTAATAAAGGCAGTCGGACTCGCAAATATATTTATCCTTCTTTAATAATTTTGCAACTCAACAAATTCGTAGTTGATGTTAACTTTTTTCATACATTACTGTCCAAATCGTCACCTCGAGCTTCGACCGGTCGCGCCCAGCTAAATGTGAAGGTAAATAGCTGAATTGAAATCAATAATAATCCAATCTTCACATAAGAACCAGAATTGGAGTTTACTAAAACACAGTGTTATAGGCCTACTGGTTAAATACATTCGTATTTAACGATCTTCGTAAAATCAAACGAAACAACAACAAATTTTATGGGAAAACCCGTTCAACCACTAATTTATTTTTCGCACTAACATTCACTTCGACTTATTATGTTTGAATCAGGAATTTCATTTTCCATAAAACTTATTATTAGCCATTTTTAGCTTTGTGTACCCATACCAGAGGTGTGCGGATCTTGAAATTTAGCGTCCGCGTCCGTCCATGGATTTCTATCAATGATCCGCGTCCGCAGAATCTTACAACATTGGTTTGCAGTCAGTCCGCGCGTCCGCATTTCTGAAATTTAGCTGTTAAAATGACTTGAAAATTGTTATGGTAACGCTAAAGAAAATTATTAAAACATGAAGTAAAAAGCAACACAAGATTTTTTTATTCAACTGTAAGCAAAACATAAAGTTTTCAAAGATTCAAACATTAAACGGTAATATTCAAAAAGCCACTTTTATTTATTGATTTATTTTCAAAAGTTTACGAATAAGTAAAGTATCTATTAAAACTAAATTATTATAGGCAAGGGCGCGAGGATCCGCGTCAGTCCGCGAGTCCGCAACTTAACCATACGAAGCGTCCGCTGTCAGTCCGTGGATTCGGAAAAGTCTGCGGATCTGCGTCAGCAAGCGGACGCGTCCGCTGTCCGCTCATATCTGTGATTTTTATATCTATGATATATATGATTAACAAATACTAACTGTACATCTTTTTTTGTTACAAAATACTATATGAATTCTTCTTCTTCTTCTTTCTTTGGCTCCACAGCCCATTTAGGGCCCAGGCCTGCCATACTACTCTTCTCCACTTTTCCCAATGCATGGTCTTCTCCCTCCACTCTCTCATTCCTATGGCTTTAAAGTCTTTTTCCATTTCTTCTAACCATCTGCTTCTTGGTCTGCCCTTAGCCCTTTTCTCATTGGGTATTGCCTTATATATTACTTTTGGACCTCTATTGTTTTCCATTCTTTCTATGTGCCCTAACCACCTCAACCTATTCATTTTAATAGTATAATAATGTACAAAATCAGATTCTAATAAGTTCAAACTTTTGTAATATTTTTCCTGTCATCCCGATGAGCCCCGACCGAACAATTTCTGTTTATCCTCTTTTTAAAAAAAAAAAAAATGAGCCAGCTCCCTGAAGTAAACTATCGGTTCGGCTAATCAATTCATTGAGAGAACAACCAACGTGACATTTCCGATTCCCACTCATTCACACTGAGCTCTTAGTTGTGATATCTTTTGCTGAATTATGTGCACTGTGTTCTAGGGATAGAGTTCGGATATGACTTTAAAGCAGTGACGTCACTATAGTTGGAGTCACCCGGTGCGGAAAATTCAGGGTGTCACCCCCCCCCTCCCTTACTCAAGACTTCCAACATGAGGAATCATCATATATAATAATACTCATTTCCAGTGTGCGTTAAATCGAAAGTAAAGAATTAATACAACAGTATTCCAGTTTAAAATACAACCATGAAAAAAATCGGATCTGCCCGAAACCATAAAATAACATAGCCTAGCGATCAAGCATAAGGGGATATAACTCTATGCAAATGTTTCGCAGGGTACAGCTAGTAGTACATATTTCGAATTTTCATACGCTAGACCTATATTATTAAATGACAGTATTTCAGAAAGATGTAGATTATTTTCAATAAACTGAGTTTGTAAACTACGTCTCCAATTAAGCTCCGAACGCTATGCATAGTGGCACCATGTGCTATTGCTCTATTTATGGTGGCACCATGTGCTACTGCTCTTCAAATGAAGGCACCCTGTGCTACTGCTCTATATGGTGACACCCTTTGCTACTGCCCTGCATGGTGGCACCCTAGGCTACTGCTCATGTTTTTAACTATGATCGGTTATAAAAACCAACTATAACGAGTTTTTTTCTGCAATGAAATAAATTCAGAACTGTTTATTTTGGTGTCACCCCTAAAATGATATCACCCGGTGCGGCCCGCTCCCTCACCCCCGCACCCATTTAGTGACGCCACTGCTTTAAAGTATCTAATAATGAAAAACAAATGTTTTTTTTTATTAAAAATGAACTAAAAACTTAAAGAAATAAAGTTTTGTTAAAAATAGATGTCAAGAGCCATGATTGTTATGATAATAAAAAAAAAATATAAAAGCCTCGGCTCCGACCAAATATTTTTATTTGTAAATCATTTTCAACTCAAGTCATCGGTGAATATGAAATATAGAATCCATCTGTTTCTGTAACCTCGGTACATTATGGCATTATATGTGGTCAGCAATAACGCCCAGTCGCCTATTACTTCCCTAATTCATCTCTACCCATTGAAAGCTGGGTGGAATTGAAGGAGCTTCAAGTGACTTTTATCTGGTAAAAGTCCATGAAATACACGAACACAAAATTAAGTAGGCTACATGTGCTTTGGACACACAATCAATTTTTATGTGCTATACACTAACACACCACTAATTCTATGTGTTAAACACACACACACACACACCACCACCAACACCTATTGTAAATTTTTCGTTGTAGACACAGCTCTGAATTCAGAGTAATATTTTTCATAGCTTTACATTCTATCATTAAACATCACTTTAGAGAAGGTGAAGGAGAGGTGAGTGGCCCCCGATGGGCGGGAGGGGGGAGAGGGGGCGGCGGTAATCATCCGCCAATGATTTTATGTTCAAATTAGGTTACATGTAAAGTGGATTTTGATGAAATGTTTTCTTTGAAGTAAGAGATAACCGTAATGGTTTTTCTCTCCCCCCCCCCCTTTGGCTTAGTTCTTGCACACTTATTTTATTCTGAAAATTTGTCTTTTTACTTCAATGTTAGCCAGTTGGGGGGGGGGACATTTTACAATCACAGGGAACGGGAGATAAATGGGGAAGGGGGTGGGTGGAGGGAGGGAGGGCTACTTCAGGACTCAACGGCTACTATATATAAAAACTGATTGCCTAAAACACGGGGAACAGAAGAATCTCGTTCTAAAAGTAGTTTTAAACAGGTTTGCGGAGCCGGAGCCGGAGCCGAGGAGCCGGGAGCCGCTACTTTTTGCTGGAGCCGGAGCCGAAAAAATCTGGCGGCTCCACGGCTCCCAAGTGCTTTTTTTTTACAGCAGAATTTATTTTTTTTTAGCTTTAAAATTCCCAATTGGTTTGATTGTTTGCCTCCTACAATTTGAAATGTTGTTATTTTTACGAACGCCACAACAGTAACAGCGTTAAAATGATAGCGTGCACGCTAACAAACCATTTCAGTGAATCCAGAATCATATAATTATTTTCGACCGAGGTTTCACTAGTCGCCATTTTCATAAGTAATAAAAAGTTATTTCAATGATCAAATTAGCAAATAGTAAAATGATACATTATTTAAAATATTTTAAAGACTTCAGTATTTATATTTATTATTTATAAATTCGAAGTGACTATTCGGACCCGGGTACCAATTAACTCCGATTTTTATTCGGACCCCGTCCCAATAAAGTCTGATTGTTATTCGGACCCGTGGCAAATATATGCACTTAGCTTAGCTATACATAAACTTTATTATTGTTTTTTGTTTATTTTTTTTAGAATTGTTTGAATTGTATGATTTAATCGTTACTCAGTGTCTAGGGTTCCACTAAGACTAAGCGGACTCTGTATTATTATTTTTTCGGGTTCCGTCTAATAAAGTTTAAATATAGCTAAGCTTAGTGCATATTTGCCACGGGTCCGAATAACAATCGGATTTTATTGGGACCCGGGTCCATATAGCCACAGCCTTATAAATTTATCTACTCTATTTCAGATATTTGGTTTATAATAAAATTGTTAAATACAGAAAGCGACCATTTTGTTTTTAGTCTATTACAAATTCGCGGACAAATAGTAACAGTAGACTAAATGTTTTTCTCGGGGTTAAAATCAAAACAATGCTGTATAAAAAGATATCATTATAAAAAAAAAATTATTCTACTTTCCCCATGTTGTGTCTGTATTTTTTTTTTATTTTGTTTTGAGAATGATGACACAGACTGATTTGTGGTGTATTATTTCTGCCTTTAACTCACAGTCCGACGTATCATATTTATTACGCTTTGTGTAATTATGGTCTGCTATATATATAAAGCAGAGCAAACTTTAACTATATAATTGACTAAAAAATACATTATTAAAATTATTAAAATAAATTGTGTTTATGTATGAAAATATGAACTTACTGTACTCGCGTTTACGAACGTGGTCTATTTTTAGTTCTATGATTTATTCAAGAAGTAAAACAATATTTTTTGAGTGGGAAATAGACATATATACATACATGCATTTGTATATAGAGATGATTAGAAGTATACTAAAATTAAATAAATTTTCATGTTTAGAAACTGAGTTACATTTTTTACTAGATTATTTTTCTTTGCGAGGGCAGAGACATGCTTTGTGTAAATCATCTTGTGGTTTCAGATAGTCTTTTTTTTTTTTGTATGAATGGAATTTATAAGAGATAATTGTTCAAAAGAAAAAAGTTTTATATAATAAGTTGATGTGCGAATTGTTTATGCACCTTATTGTGTGCGCTTGTGTAGTAAAACAGGAAATAGAATTCACTCTACATCAACAACCGGTTTATAAAAATAACACCACACTGTTAATGATAGTTAAAAAAACCAGTCAGCTGCAATGAACATAAAAGGAGTATTTGAGAGATTAAAGCGTTTTGACGCGTATCCTAAGACGCTGGAAGATTTTAGAGTAAAAACATTAGGTGGTGCAACCGGTAAGTTTTCGAAAGTCAAATAATATGCAGTTAGTAAATAAATTACGTTCGATGACGATTACAGTACAGATAAAACAACACTAAAGTCACATTAAAGTGGGGTTAGCTTTCGTCCTACGCTCGTATTTTGAACAGTTTTTATTTATGACCTGCACCCCCCCCCCCTTTACCCGTAATTAATTTCCCTTCCGAATCAGCACTCTTTGTTCAGTTTATTTGTTCTTAGCATCGACGACTTACATGACTACTTTCTACTCTTGCTATTTACACTATCGCACAGGCTCCACGTACGTCAAGACGTACGATGTATTTTTTTTTTTACCTCGTACGTCAACAGAATGAACTCTTATGATGTAAAGTTATAAATGCAGTTTATATTATGATATTATCGGCGATCGTTTTAACACATTTAAAGAGTAAACAGAACGAATGAGAACTCTTATTTACTGCAGACGTTGATGACGTCATTTACTGTTAAAAATCGGAGATATTTTTTTTTCGGGGACCATAAATAGATATTGCTCCACACCCTATCCCTAACCCTAATCCTATCCCTAACTCTAATCCTAACCCTAATCATATCCCTAACCCTCATCCTGAAAAAAAATCTGGAAAAAAAAATTTATGATTTATTAAAAAATGACCATCAATAGATATTGCTCCACACCCTATCCCTAACCCTGATCCTGAAAAATAAAATCTGAACAAAAAAATTTATGTCTCTATTAGGAATCGAACCCACACATAGCTAGCCTAACTGGGTCTCAGCCAAGCGAACAACCTACATCACTAGCGTGCCACACAAACTAACCTCACATTTTAATGTATAATTAGAAAAAAATGCGAAAAGAAAATAACTTCAAATCATAAAGAGTTCATTCTGTTGACGTACGAGGTAAAAAAAAAATACATAGCACGTCATAAGACGTACGTGGAGCCTTTGCGTTTACACTATTGTCTTATTATCTTATTCAAATCAAAAACCTAAGCCAAGAATAGTTTTAGCTCCATTGATTAGAACATTTTTTCTTCAACCTCAACATTATTTGAGTCAAACCGCATGATGGTGAGATCCTCTGCTAAGCCACCGTGAGATAGAATGATAGAATGAGTGATTTTCACATTACATATTTAATAGCCTTATTAGGAACATATCTGCGTCTTTGGTCTGTTAACTTAAAGATTTAAAAATATGTTTTAGTGTGACTTTGAATGTTTTACCTCTTTGGAACAACATAGAAAAAATTGTCCCTTATGTAAATGAATTATTTCCATGGAAAATTGTTGATATTAATCACTTTGAATTTGATGAGATATCCTAAGTCTAGTTTTTCTTATCACCTGCTTTACTAGTCAAATTGAACTTGTGTAACTTTCAATGTAGAATAAAACCAGGGTAGAATATTCCAAAGCAAATTTTAATACTAATGCACCAGCGAAGTACTAAATTGTGCATCCATGTTTTTCAGTACTTTCCACCATACCTTTAGACTTGGTATTTAATCACTGTGAAGATTTTATTAAGGATGATATAAGAAAACCTATGCTTAGTTAAAAAATCAAGTTATGACATTAGCTTTTATTGACGGGAGTTGGAACATATAAAAGTCAGACATTGAGGAAAATAAAATTGAACTTTTTTTGTTGCTACTGTATTCTGTCTAGATGTTTATCTCATTTTACATTTAATGCTTTAGTACCAAACATTTTTTTTTCTTGTTATAATTGAAAGCTATGTAATTTTTAAAGCCTCCGTTAGGGTGCATCACCACAATAGAGGAAAAAATTGATTGTTTGTTTTTGAGCTGTCTATGTTTCTAATTTGTTCTAATGTCATTAATAATAACTTGTGTAAAATATTTTTCAAATCAGAGTTGATTTAGAGGTCGCCCCCCCCCCACCCAAGAAATCACAAAACATGTAAAGAAAAAAAAAGTTTATTCTAGCCTATATAAAAATTACATTAAAGTATTAAATTATTTATTACTGTTACATTTAATTCAGTTTCACTTTGTTGCACGTTTGTAAGGTTTACGCACATTTGAGATGTTTTTGCGGTCCATTTCTACCACTTGAAGAATGTTTTGAAAATGTTCATCCGTTCGCGCTGCTTCAACAAAGTCAGATGCCAGTTTCACTCCTCTCTCGGCACAATCGTTAACAACGTTAATAGTAGCAACATTTTTTGCACTGGCAATGTAAGAAGCTGTTTGGCACCAATCATCAACAGGCAGTTGGAGGAATCCTGTGTCCAGTTGAAGTCTGCATATAGTAAACCACGAGTCAACTCCAGCCACATCACACAACCGAGCTTTAGAATCAATTGATTGGAATCGTGGTTTTCCCCAACCATTTCCAAATCAATTCTGTGGAGTTTGGAGGGCAACCACTGGTCGAAGCCTTAGCAGAGCATCTGCTAGAGCTCACTTTTCCAACACGGGTACTTCATTGCTGAACAGAGCAAGTGGGATCATTTCAGCAGTGAGGTACCACAGATGCCTATTCAGGACACGGATTGCTGACTTGGATATGTCTCTGTTGACATCGTTGTAATCCAAAAGTCGCTAGTAGAGCTGTAGATCATTCCATGGTGCATCCACACTCTTTTTGCAAGTGAGCCACCACACGACACAAACATGTGTTACAAATGTAGCAAATGCACGAATCTTTGGCACTTGATCATGTGTGGTAATAGTACCTGGAGGCAATAATTAAATTTGTTTCTCACACAGTGCAATCTTGAGGCAATATATCAGCTTTGCCATCCATCGTGCTTTGTGCAGGACACCTGGTCTTTTAAAGTTAACCTCCTTATTTGTAGCATTCAGGTAAACAAGGGACAGCTTAAGGAATTCGTGGTAGTCGTCTCGCAAGAATTCGGTTTGTTTACTAGAGTTGGCATGTGCAATTACCGCATCTCTCATTATCGTCAGTCGCTTTTGAGCCGTCAGATCATGATCAGCTAACGTAAACGAACTACAAACGTGAGACCAATCATGTGCCACCAACTCCCAATTACTTCGCAGCTTGGTGAACAATGTTATATCCGGGGATTTGGAAACTTCTATTTTCATGTCTGCAAACACATGCGAGAGGATAACTTCACCAATGTGATGGTGACAACCTGACCACAGAAGAGCACATTGCAGCATATTTTGTATGGCAATGCAGGCAGCAGTCTGATGACCAGTGTTTGATCTTGTTGTGTCGAATGTCATATTAATGATAAAATCATTACAATGCCACTCTGTCATTAGCTTCATGGTTAATGCTGCAATTATTTCACCAACGGGTTTCTTTGTTGGCTTGGCATAATTTGGCACTCCTAGAAGTTTCAATTGCTTTGCATCACCGACAACAACTGTTATGCGTTCTTCAGTGACACGATGATTTTTTAGAGAAGGTGTCAGTTTGCCATCACAGTGGAGAGTGCAGAGTTTGGGTGGTTCCCAGGAGTCGTGGATCTTTGTAGATATCTCACTTACAACTTTGCGACGTGAACGATCTGCAGTGGCATAGGAAGAAGCCATCATTGATACATCACCCCCAGACTCGCTAATAAGGCCCTGTGTGAAAGCTGCCTGCTGTGTTGGTGTAATCTTTAATCTTGTCGCTAGTGACACAAGATTTGGTCGGTTTAAAACATCTGGAGGTACAAATACCAAAGCTCCTGTTGGCTTTCTTCGCTTTTGCAATGGCATTATATCATCCAAACAGTTATCAACAAACTCCATATTATCTTCAGATTTAGAAATAGAAACATCGGGTTCGTCACTGCTACCCTCGCTGGAAGGCACTGATATCATTGAACATGCTGCATTTTCTTCTCTTGCGCGTTTCTGACGTTCCAATGTTGCGACATCCCGTGAATGGCGTTGAGCGACTTTTTTTTGCAAGTGTTTTGTCAAATGATCCAAAGCTGAAAGACCTGTCTCCTTTCATAGACCTCAAGAATGCTAGATCTTCTGCATTCTTGATAATAGTCTAGACATTTGGTGGCCACAGTTGAAAAGTTGTTGCCAACATAGATTTCAATTGTTCCAGTTTACGTTTGGTGGCTGGTGTGTTTCGGCTACTTTTATCAATTGATCGAAGTTTATTGTATTCAAAAAGAAGCTGAACAATCTTCTCACAAGCTCTCCTCTCTGTCACCATTGGAATGTTTGATTTTTCGTAGAAAGCAGTAACTTGATTCAGCACAATTTTGGCAGTTGTAAATCCAGAAGGTGCACCAAGAGAACCTGGACGCTCACTGTGTGCTGCTACATTGCAGTGATACATCATGCACCTCAAAACTTGTAAACAAGTTGGTAGTCGAAGAATTCCAGTAATTATAGCATCATCAACACAGATTGCAGGGCCAATGCCAAACAATTCAGTTTTCAGAAGAGTTTGTGGTTTCTTTGTTCACGAGGCAGAAGACGCAGTAATAACTGGATATGCAACTGTTGAAGTGATGCCAGGGTCAGCCAGCATTTCCTTAGAAGGTGTAAACATTTTATTGTTGTTTTTCATATCATTTCCATGTTCTGATTTTATAGGTCGTGTGTATCAGAAATTAAAATAATATAAATAAAGAAATTAAAATGCTTGCCTTGGTCATCAATATGCGGTAAGGAAAAGTGTTGTTTTTGCTAATAAAATGTGAATTTTAAATTTTATTTCTAGCACAACTGCTTATCAAAATCAATCATAGCTACCAAACATTATAAAACCAAACACTATAAAACAATTTATATAGTGCTTCACTTTTTGTATGTAAGTCTGTAAGACTTTACAAGAAGGATGGTTTTATCTAGTTTTCGCTTAATTATGCAAACTTTGTTGAAGTCCGGGGGACCTCTAAATATTGTCAAATAATTTTTATTTTTTTACACAATGCTTTTTTTTGATTAATGGAACAAATTTAAATAGCAGACAGATCAATTATTAAAATTTTTTTTTGGTGATGCACCCTAGCCTCCGTATTTTAAATAACTCTTATTTTTACACTTTTTTTTAAAATATTGAATTTTAATATTTTGCTGTTAAAATGTAGAATTGCTACCTGTAATTCTCTATTATTATTTTCTGGTATTTTTCCGTTTTTATAGAAGTTTTTCTATAGAAATAGTTGCATGATTATTTGATTATACTTTATTTTGGTTTGCTAGTAATGAGTTGTTTTTTTTTTTAATTTTTTTTCAGTGACTCTCGTTAGTGGTGCATTGATGTTGATATTATTCATCTCTGAACTGAACTATTATCTGACTTATGAAGTTCAACCAGAGCTGTTTGTTGATACTTCTCGAGGACAAAAACTGCGCATCAACATTGATATAGTTTTTCCAAACATGGCATGTGGTTGTAAGTTTATTAGTAAAAGTATTAACCCTTTACATCTTGTAATCGCTGATAGCCTCCTACCAATATCGTCTTGTAGATGCCGATCAGCGCTTTTTTTTCACTACTTTTGATTCCTTGTTTTTATATACTATATTTAGCTGTAAAAGTTTTTTTTCCATTAAAAGAAAATAACGACCTCTTTTTTTGCTGTTTAAAAATAGGTCAATAATTTATTATTCTGCAAATTTTTTTAAGTTTGTGGATTTTGTCATGTTTTGGATAAATTGTATGAAATTTCCTGCATATTTATAGAGAAATAATTTGAAGATACGAGTTACAAGCATTAAAGGGAAATTGATATTGCTTTTAAACGCATTTTAATGGAAAATAGTCAGATAAGGATTTTAAGGACAGCTT
This sequence comes from Bulinus truncatus, assembly GCA_021962125.1. NCBI lineage: Eukaryota > Metazoa > Mollusca > Gastropoda > Planorbidae > Bulinus > Bulinus truncatus. Next base: position 534,920 of record JAGDYQ010000123.1, read on the forward strand.
GAATGAAATAATACAATATATATATTTTTTGGGTTCAGTTATTAATTAATATTTTAATCATACTCTTTAGAAATATATTACCCATTTCATTGTTTGTTTGTAAATGCTATTAAGTTATATTATTTAAAGTTTTTTTTTAAATTATGTAATTAAACAAAGAACCTGTTTTTTTGACAGAGTTATCTTTCTTAAGTCAAGGTTGGGAAAGATTTTAGTTACATGGTTCAAGATCTAAAGGGTTAACGGTCTCCTTCAGATTGTTTCACTGTGATATCAACATTTAAATGCTCATTTATAAACCTCAGTTTTTATTAATTATAATTTGATTGTTTCAGTTTTATCATTGGATGCAATGGATGTTTCTGGTGAATCCCAGATTGATATAGACCTCAATCTTTTCAAAAAAAGATTAGATCAGGAAGGGAACCTGATAAATGAAGCTCCAGAAAAGCAAAGTAATTTTTTTTCTCTCTTGCTTATAGTAAAAATGAAAATAAATGTTTAAAAACATTTTTGTTGTACAATTGAATAAGTTTTATGAATTTTTTTCTTAGATCATGACATATATTATTTTTAAGTTGTTGCTTATTTTATACAAGTAGGCCATGTCCTTCAGGTTTTTTGAATACATTCCTAAATAGAATTTAAAAAGTAATTTTTTATAAGTTAAGTCATCCTGTGCACACTAATTACCATAGTCGTGGGGTGGGACAGCACTTTCAATGTAAAAAAAAAAGTGTTTTTTTTCTGCTATGCCCAGCAAACACAGTTTTCATGCCACTGGTAAGATATTAAATTTTTTAGAATCCACTTTGCATTCTCATTAAGAAAAGTAAAAATCACAATTTAATTTTACATTTCATGTGTCAGTGTGTGTATTTTAAATGAAGGCGTTGTGTAGCTTTTAAAAAAAAATGATGTATAAGTTAGCCTTTTTTTTAAGGGAGAAAAAAAGTTTTTTCGCCATTAAAACCCTTGTCATTTCATAGTGAACTGGAGAATTAAAGAGTGAGCCAAATTACAAAGCACAACATTAAGTCATTTTTTTTTTTAATCAGGAACTGTTAAGGTGATAAATTTGTTGAGAAATACTGTAACTTTCGGCAGAATTATGATTCAATGCAAAATCTGCTGTTCAGCATAAACTGGGCTACAATTAACAAACATAAACTTAAAAAAAAATGAATTTCAAGGGGGGTATCCATCAGGGCTGGATTTACTGCCGGGGATGCCAGAGTTATCCCCGGCACTGAGACCTGTCATCCCCGGCTCTGCTTTAGCTAATATATCCCAGCCGGGGATGAAATCATAGACATTTATTCCCAGCTCTGCAGAAATTTCGGTTCATCCCCAGCACTGGTTTTTTCTTAAATCGAGCGCTGGTATCCATAGCTTTAATATCAAGCTTTGGTCTTACATAAAACAATATTGAGGCTGATCTTATGTTTTCTGTTAGAATCATTATGTTGCCAGTATTTCAAGAAGTAACTCCAATAAAATAATTACTATAGCAAAAAAGAATATGTTAAAATTATTAGAAGAACAGTATTTTTTAATGATTTTTTTTAAATACAGATTTATGAATGTTGTGAAATATGGAATTTATTGCTGAACAATAATAATGAGATCACCCAACTGTTCACTTTAATTGCCAACCAAACTAAACTACATTTAAGCCAATAAGACAGCCTTTTTCAGAAGAGATTATTGCTACAAAACCATTGCCATCATCTAAGCACACAGAAAAAATAATTTTTTTTTCTATCAGCATATCCAAGAATTGCCTTTTTTTTTCTTTTTGTAATCTTCTAGAGTAGTGTTTCCCAAATTGTGGCACGCATACTCCAGGGGGGTACGGGCTGCACCGGGTTGAGAACATGCCATGTCTAAAGAGAATGAAATGATGGTAAACCATGACCAGAAAAAGAATATGCTGGTGTTTTTTTTTTTACTAGGGACACAGAGTATTATGAAAATAAACAAAGGGGAACACAGATGGCGAAAGTTTGAGAAGCACTGTTCCAGAGGGTCTGATTAAAAAAACAGCTATGTTACATTTTTGTTGTGTTTTTTTAAAAGTGACTTTAAAAATTTCTTCCTTATAGCTTTAGAAAAGTCCAGAAAAGAAGAAGAAACCGTGAGTATAGTGTTCTACTTGTTACATAATGTTGTTTTATTTTATTAACACAAAGGGGGTTTGCTTGCTGTTTTTTCTATGTTTGAAAGTATCAGTGGGGAACATCTAGGGAAAAGTTACACTCTCAGAGTATCGGGTGGGAAATAGCTTTTGACGAGGAACAGAAAAATATAATTTAACATTTAAACTTCATGTCATTGGTGAGAGCTAAATCATTTTTTTGTACAGCTCTCTACTTTCATTTATTTGTACTCAACAATTTTAAATGTATGTGTTATATTTTTTGAAACTCCTATCTTTTGGGTTTTTTTTTTGTTATTTTGTATTAAAATTGTTACATGTCAACTTAAATCTATCAGTTTGTGTTATTACATTGTACTCATTGACATAGAGAAGCATTTTGTTGCCTTTTCATAGGGTGTGGCAGTCCTTGACCCAGCAAGATGTGAAAGTTGTTATGGAGCGGAAACTGATGAGCATAAGTAAATGAATTTTTTTTTTTGTTTGCCCTGTTCTAGGCTTTTATTTTTTAGCATTTATTAAGAATACAAAATGATGCCAGTAACATCCCCTTATTTAGCTGCATCTTATTGCTATAATCTGTATTGCCAGAGAGGATGGATATCACATTTACGAGAAATTTTGTAAAACTCATGAATGTATTGACAGTTAAAATGCGCCCGTTGACTCATGTATATTTGTGAGGCATTTGTTTCGTGTTGAACAATTTTCTACGCAAATATTTAATGGTATTTTTTTTTATTGTCAAGATGTTGTAACACCTGTGATGAAGTCAGGGAAGGTTACAGAAAAAAGGGTTGGGCCCTGCAAGATCCCGATGCAATAGAGCAGTGTAAAAGAGAAGGCTGGTCACAGAAACTAGAGGCTCAGAAGAATGAGGGTTGCCAGTTGGTTGGCTATCTTGAGGTCAATAAGGTCAGTGATGGTCATTTCTTTACCTTATGTTCCATTACCGGCTGTTTAAGACGCGACTGAAGATGTAAATTTAGAAAGTATTTAATAATTAAATCTTTTACTGCTGCCTTGGTTTATTTTTATTTATAATTCTTTAACTCTCTATCACACTTATTAAGACTGTTTCTCATATATCATTACAATTTTGTATGTAGGTTGCTGGCAACTTTCACATAGCACCAGGAAAGAGTTTTCAACAAAAACATGTTCATGGTAAGTTTTTGTTCATATGTAGCATTAATTTTGCACAATGTCATCTTTAATATTACCTTGTAATTTAGTTAGAAATCAAGGAAAGCCTGTGCTGCTGATAAATGATTTCTATAGTTACTGAGGCGCTTGTAACATCAAAAGTTGCCAAACAACAAACAAGAAACCTCACATTGGCATAACCATCACCGCGTGTGACAGAGCCCTCCCGGGATTTTTAATCTTAGATAAAAAGTAATAAATAACTCTACATGTAACATTTTGAAAAAAGGACAGGCTAAACCTGGTTGCTACACAAAAAAAAAAAGAATGGAAAGACCCATCATCTGCACTTTATCTGAAGTCATTCTAATGACGAAACATTTTAAGGGACGGCTGAAATGAAAATAAACATGTTTGGGCTTTTAAAAAATGGAATATACTTTTAAATTTAAGCAGTTAAGACTAATAGATATGCAGTGATTTGCAAAGAAAAAAGTATATCAAATTTACATTTATCCCCTTAGGTCGTTGTTATCTTTAGTTTTTATACGCTGTTTTTATGGGTAAAATGCAGCAGATTTGTTCATGTCATTTTGGTTCATCTGTGCATATGTTAATTTTCCCTCATAGGGTTTTTGTGAACTCAGGGTTTTATTTATGAGTAAGCTAGTAAATAATTGGCTAAATTTTAATCATGCTATTTGATGGTCTTTGTGATGTTTGCTGAAGTAAAAGATAACCATTCATGTTACATTTGACAATCGCTTGACAATTAGTGTCCAAATATACCTACTCTTAACTGGGCTCTTTAGTACAAAATGATCAAACCAACATGATCCAGAGTCATTAAGCACAACCTATAGCAACAGGCCATAATCCCTCTGATGACGGTGCTACTGTATTGACTAATTGATCAGCACACATTATTTAGTCTTGAGTCCAGGTAGACATCAAAATCAACATTACTGCTGTATACTTAAGTTATTATATCCATCATTTCTCAAGTGGTTGTAAATAAATAGCCTGATGTGTGTGTCAGATTGCTGTTATGGAGCTACAGCCTTTTTCATTTATTGGAGTTTAATGTGTTTGAGTCGATGTGGAAATATAGTCCTATATATTATACTATATACAACTTACCACCATCACACATAGAAAAAATATACTAGTATCATGTTGATGTTACAGTCTTGATATCACGAAACGTGTTGTTTTCTTTTGGCCATCTGTCAGCAGAGATTAATATATTTTTTGTTTAACTTAACAGTATCATTTCCTTTATAAACTAATCCAGTTTTTTTTCTGACAAGGAGATGCGGTGTTGAATTTATTTATTTTACAGTAAACTGAGTTTCAATTTATTTTCAGTGCATGATATGCAGGCGTTTGCCGGACAAAAAGTAAGTTGAGAATAGACTTGTTTTAAATGTGTGTTTGTGGCTTCTATTTAAATAGACATTGTATGTGAATTTTAAGTCAAAAAATAAACTGCTGAGGTACCCATGCAGGTTTTGTATAGTATACTGTTTTAATATTTAACATTAAAACTACTCAATGGATACAATTTGATAGCAGGGTCTGTAAAAAAATAATATGAAATACACAGCAGTGGTATGCAGCTGAATTTTAACTGCTGTAGGATATAGTTATCTTAAATATATATATGTATATAAACATGTACAAGTCTTAAAATATCTTCAACATTTTTCCAACAGTTCAATGTGACTCACCGAATCAATCATTTGTCGTTTGGTACTGATTACCCAGGTATTATCAACCCATTAGACAGTGTTTCTCAAGTTGTTGATTCATGTAAGTTTATTTCTGGCTCTTTTTTCTTTTATACATTTTATTTTATCAAGTGCACAACATTTTTGCGCTGAACACATCACAAATGAGACATGACCTTAGTTCAAGTTCATGTGTAATTAATGTTTTAATATATATTTTAACCATTAACTTCCCAAGACTTTTTTTACTCCAGGGCTAAGTGGAGAAACTTGAAAAAAAAAAAAAATTTGGGATAAAACTTGTCATAAAGCTTATTTTTCAAAAATAACAGTTACTTTAAAAAAGTTTTTGTAGTAAATAATGACACTGAAGCTTGGAATCATTATTCAGCACATTGCAGTTAATTCTTGTAAAAAGATAGCTTTCAATAGCTGAAGATTTCATTGAAATAATCCATATTGTTTTTAATTTTTTTCAAAGCTTTGGTGCTCTAGAGTAAAGAGGTATAGATTCAAAGTTTTTTTTTTTTTTAGCTTTGTCAACTACTTTCTAAGGAGAAAATTTTATTTAACTTGGTTCATTTATGCATCAGTTGATGTAATTTTTTATTTAAATAAAATGCACCATTTTAAAGAAACCTGCCTTGGTCTGTGCCCTCCCCCCCTCTCATTTTACGTGATGTTACATTTTGGCTACCAAGGCACTACATATTCAAAATAGTAAAAAACAGTGGTTTTGGAAAAAGATTATTACAAAATAGAAAAAAAAAACTTTTGACCATAAAAATCACACTTCTGTGTATAAAATTGGATAGTGTTTAAAAAACAACCCAAAATTTTAACCAAAAAAGCATTGTATTAATAATGTTTCTAAATTCTAAATCGATCTTTCGCTAGTCTCAAGAGCACCCATAAGTATAAACTATGTTTTCAGTGCTCTTTCATTAAATTTCAATTCCTTTTTTTTTATGTGTGAGTCCCTCTATCAAATTTTGTGAATTCTTTTTTTTTTACCTCTCTTCTCAGTAAGTTAGAAGTCCAAAATATCTTTCACATGTGTATATTGGTAATAAATAATACACTATTCTAAAATTCTAAATTCAATTTGTTACATTTCCAAAGCTAATTTCTTGAATTTAGTAATGTTTTCTAATGGGGGAAAATATGGAAAGAGATACTGTGAGAAAAATGCATGAAAGTAAAAAATAATCTTGTAACAATCACAAGTATAAACTTTTTTTTTAAATATGCTTTAACCTAAATGCACTACTGTTAAAAAAATAATTCTTTAAATCAGACTAATATTTACAAAACAATGATTAAAAATTATCATAGGTGCATTTTAAGAATCAAAATTAAAAAGTGGAAATATTCTGAACTTATTCTGTCTTCCAGCTCCATTTATTGCTAAATTAAACAACGTTTTTTGGTATTGATGTGTCCTTAAATGACATACATTAAAAAATAACAAAGTAGATAAGTGAAGCAAATAATTTTGTCAAGTGCAGACACCTTAGTTAGTCATCCAAAAAAAAAAAGTTTTTTTTTCTCGATACAAAAAGGTTTTTTAATCTCATAAGTACTGGCCTACACCAGGAGTTAAAAAATATAAATATTTAAATATCACATTTTGGTACATCAAGGCTGTCAGTGTGTTCTATGTCTAAACATCTGGCCAAACTGGCTTTGATTTAGAAGACTGTTTTCTGCAACATTTTGTCAGATGCATTTCTTCTACTAGGTAACTGTAAAGGGCTTAATATCGGACACGATTTAATTCATTTTTTAGCCTTATAAAATAAAAAAAGAAAACTATATGACTTTTAACAATGCAAGTTTTGGTTAATTTAGCAATACATATACTCTGTATCTTGTGTTCATATCAACATATTATTTTCTTTGAAATAGAAAAGGAAGTTTATGACTACAAAATTAAAATGAGAGAGATAGGCTATTCTGTTGACTGCAGGAAGTTGGTGACATCATATGCCCGAAAAATTACTTTCAGAATCAGTCACTAATTAAATTTTTTTTTTTATAATATGCGACAGGAATGTAAATTAATAAAAAATGTTGACAAAATTAAAAAGAAACTAAATCAATGACTCTAAATCAATGAAAATTTGGGAGAATACAGAAATAACTGCATCACATAGATCCATGGTTCAATATTTGACACATTTTAATGGTTAATATTTCCATATATACTCTCTGGCCATTTTTTTTAGAGTAATTTGAAATTATATAAATTATTATGCAAACAAAATCCAATAGATGACTATTTTTTTTATTCATTCAAACTTGAAAAGGCTTCAATATACAAATTTGTTATTTGCTCATATACACAAACTGACAGTCATTAATTAACAGTCTTACATAGATACTCCATGTTACATTTGTACAAGAGATTATAATTTTCAAAAAGAAAGGACAGCTGCCTCTCAAAAACATCTTTTTGTCACTCTTAAGCCTCTGTGCATGTTTTCATTTAGCTTAACATCTTATTCCAGTTCCAATAGCCATAAATGTTCCAAAAGTTCCACCACCTTGTACCATTGTCTTGCCTACTGTTGAAAATAATTCTTTACCCCTCAGTCCATACCTGAAATAGTCCATGTAAAACTTGAAGATTACAAAGTTCTATTTAATTCAAGATAACATTGGCAAAGGTTAATGCTACCTTGTGAGCGTTTGTATTAAAACAAAAACCATATGCTTTCATGTTGAAGAAGAAAAAAAAAAAATTGCCTAATTTAGTGAGTAATTAATATTTTTTTAAAATCACAGAAGATGGTTGCAGCCTTAAATTGTAGATAAATAAATAGATTAATATGCATTACATAATATTCATTTTTTTTTAGACTTTTATTTACCTTAGTGCTGAAAATCCTCCAAAAATAGCACCAGATGCCATGCCTACACAAAAGCCCATCATAAAACCAATCTTGATTCTGTCAAAACAACTGGGGGCAGCACCTTGGTGCCCATAGGCACTGGATGGAACAGGCATATTCACAATATACTAATGAATCTTGAAACTTTCGCACTTGATATTCCCAAACACTCAACGAAAACCTGTCATAAATAGAATTGCTGATATTAACTGACAAAACAGATAGGTACCACAATATCATTTAAGGCTTAAGTTAAGCATAATTTAGGGCAGAGAGAAAAATTCATAATTCAGTATCATGACAATGGTTTGATTTAATATAAGTTTACAGTAACATGGTAGAATAATGAGTACACCTTTGATAACTTAAATAATAACTGATCCCATAAATTGGACTTAGTATAAAATAAAGCCAAAAGTAAAGATTTTAAAAAGATAGGTCATTATAAATTATTTTTAGGTATTACGTCCACGTTTCATTATCAGGGCTGTTAACCTAAACGATTACATCCCATCAGTTTACTAAGACAAAATGTAGTGAAAGTTATTATTCTGTCCTGTCAAGTATTCACATCATGTAGTAGGTTAGTTCTCACTTAGACGTCTTAAATCCATCTTGCTAAAAAATTAGTCATAGTATAGGATTCTTAAAATTATGTGAAATGGAGATAAAACCCTTTGTCAAAGCTACCTGATATTAAATATTCACACAAAAATATTTGCATCAAATATGTATATTTACGAGCTAATATGTTATACGAAATCAACAGACTTGCAAAGGAACTGCTAACTTATGACTATCGAAATTTGGGCATGTTAAAAAAAAATTTTTTCGCGTAATATTAATTAGATGATGAGTCTAACATATAACAAGTGAATTGACATTAATTGCACCTTATAAAGAAAAAAGAAAGAAATACTAGAATGTTCAATTTTTTCTCACTCAATAGAAATTGTTAACAATGTAATACTTGAACCATGCGATAAAGTCACTATGACTATTATTGCACAATTTACTTGTTAATTATCTCCCCTTGAAATAATTGTTGAAGGTGACATGTTTACATTACTCATTAGACTTAACAGTTGTTTTTAAAAAAAGGTAGACTTAACAATAATTATGAAAGAAAAAAACATTAAGTTCAAAGCCAACTACCCAGATTTGAATTATTTAAAATAAATTCAATAAAAAGAAAAAAAGGGCGTAATATTCTAAGCTAGGCAATATTATCGTTAAATGGACCATTAATTTCACTGGCCAAGTGGTCTAGGGGTATGATTTTCGCTTCGGGTGCGAGAGGTCCCGGGTTCAAATCCCGGCTTGGCCCTTTAATATTTTTGTAAGTTTGACTTTTTTTTTTAAATTACTATGTAAGCGAATCTTTATTATTACGCATATTCATTTAATTTAACTACATATATATAATAATATATCAATATTTAATTGACATTACTTTTGTTTTTAATGAAAATATACAAGTTTTTTTTTTTAATAAATATTATGTTTTGTTATTCATGCTAACTGATTTTAAAAACTTAATGTTTTTTAACACTGTTTTGAACAATTTTAAATTACATTAACAATTTTAAATTAGAAATAATAAATTATTAAATTATTTGTACAGCGCTGATTTGTCAATCATATCATGTCCTTTAAAAAGCAGAAATAAATATCTTTCTTGTTCAGTTGGTTTTGGGGAGGGGTGAGGGAGATGACATAAATCAAAGAAAAATTATCACTTGATATTAGGAAATGAAGTTTTGATTTTTTATCCTTTGAGTATAAAGATTTATATAATTTGTATAGTATTTTGAAAGATTTCTAAGCCTTGCTGCTTGCCATGATTTTTTTTTTATGCTCAATTCTATACACAGAAATGATATAGAAAAAACAAAAACAAAGAAAGAATAAGACAACATTATCCATTACAATAGTTATTAAGTGAATTCATCAAAATATCTGTTTAACGGGATATATATATATATATATATATATATAATATATATATAGGCCCAATTTAATTAATATAAAACAGGTCATTTATATCTGTTTGACAGTAGATGTACCTGTCCAGAATATAAAACTTATTGTAAAATTTTTTGACATTTTTGCATTTTCATATATTATTGATGTTTATTTTACTGAGCAATACTTATACAGTCAAACTCATATAACTATATGCTATCGAACAAAAAATTGCATCAAGTTACAGGGGCGGACTTTGGTCAGTTAAGACACCAGGTGCCGAGGGAAATGTTGGGCCCTTTAGAAAAAGAGAGACATGTCAAAAGGTTTTAATTTGGGCTATATGGGGCCCCTAAATTTTCGGGGTCCCTGGGGCGCTCCCGGTGCAACACCCTTAAATCCACCTCTGTCAAATTATCAGAATAAAGAGCTGTTTACTGGTTTTGCTAGTTAACTGTTTATAGTGTATTATATTTATGATTGAACTAAAAACAGTCAAACATTTACTTCACAGATCAAATGATGTATCAATATTTTATCAAAATTGTTCCGACAACTTATACAAATGTCAACGGAGAGGTGAGTTCAAAATAAAACCACAGTATAATATCCCTTACAACTCTCTTATTATACACATTATTATGCTCATTGTATTCGTTAAAATGTCAGCAAGTTATTTTTAGCAATTACGTGATAAATTCTCTGTTCACCTTGTGAATAATTTTTTTTTTTAACATTTCATTAGTTTATTTTATAGACTATTACTTTACTACTCTAGCTAAATGTTTGATAAATGTTTTTTATAACAAAACCATTATTTAATAGTTGTCATGCACTGACTAACTGAATTGTATTGTACAAAATGGAATTTTGTTTAATATTTTACATGAAATAAAGAAAAGGTTGAACACCCAATTATCTCCTCAGACATTGTACACCAATCAATATTAACACCCAATTATCTCCTCAGACATTGTACACCAATCAGTATTCAGCCACCAAACATTCTAAAAGTACTGGAAGTATACTAGGAGAAAGTGGTTTACCTGGTGTATTTTTTTCTTATGAACTATCTCCCTTGATGGTGAAATATACTGAAAAGAAAAGGTATTTATTATTTCTTTCATTTTTTAAAATATTTTTATAATCTCATTTTGCTTTTTCATTATTCCTTTTTTATTTCTATTTGAAGTGTAAACACAATTTTCTCATTCCTTTCTAAAGAACTATAGGACTTAATAGCCTGGCACAAATATTTTATGTATAATTTGATTCTTATTTCAGTTGTGTGAATAGTGATATTTCCCTGTTATTGTGATACTTTTATATGTTGAATAGCAAAAAAAAAAAAAAAATTGTGAAAGTGACGACAATGTTTTAAGTGTAAATGCACACCAGGTGTTGTAATTATATTTCTTGTAATTTAGTTCGACTATAAAATTGATCTTTGAAGTTATTTTTGGACTTGATCTATGTTAAAATTCAATCATTTTTGAAGAATTGGATGTACTAAAGAGATCAGAGGGTGGATGGGGGGGCATTTTTGGTAGTGGCCCAGTCTACCTGCTGTGGGTTGGGAGTTAAACTCCAGGCCATGTGCTTGTACCAGTCACCTACCTATATCTCCAGTGGTGCTTTCATGACCATTGAACTATCAGCTATGGTGGGACAGGAGGGAACTCCAGAATTTGTACTTCTTGTAGTTTGTAAGATCTAAGAGATAAAAATCCCATCCTTACATGGACTTTACAACAAACAAACAAAAAAAAAAGAGAGAGATCTGTGTGGGTGGGGCAGAAAGTGAACTTTTATAAAAGGAATGTTGGTCATTTAGATATTCCACCCGTCACGTTAGGCAGAATAGTCTACCTTTGTTACTTTTTTACTGCTGTATATTAAGATAATACTTTTACTTCCCCAGATCTTTTCTACACTTCCTTACTGAAGTATGTGCCATAGTTGGAGGTATATTTACTGGTGAGATCAAATATGATTGGTTTTTAGCATAAAAATAAAATCATGGTTTAGCATCTTCTTAATTATCTCCTTTTTTTTTTTTTAAAGATGATTTTTGGACAATATTTTGTTCTGACCTGTGTACATTTTTTAATCTTTCAGTTGCCAGTTTGATTGATTCATTTATCTACCATTCATCTCGTGTTATAGCCAAGAAAATTGAACTAGGAAAAGCCTCTTGATTACATTATATCTATGACAACTGTGAGAGATCATTGGAATGATACAGATTACAATTTCATCACTTTGTTTTTTTTTTTAAATATATACATTTTTGATATTTCCAATCCATTTTAATTTATTTTACTATCGGTTGTTGAATTTTAAAGATAAAAAAAATAAAATGTCCACTTTTTTATGCGCTATGACAATGCACATGTGTTACTTCCCTTAACCATCAGGATTTGCATAATAGTTTGACTAATACAGAAGAGGGATGTTAAATTTTTTTTTTTATTTTTTAGTCCTGATTTGAAAACTAATATTTTGTTGCAATCAATGTAATAAATTATCATCAGATCTGATCATTTTTGAAAAAAAAAATAAAAAAAAAAAATTGATTTACACATAAAAACTCTTGCTATGTAAAAGATTAAATGAAAAAACAACTCTTTATTTGCAAAAGATCCTATTCGTTTAGCGCTTTGATCCACGCTCAATGTCTGTTGATTTTGTGATATTAAACTATTTCAGTTTTTTTTTTTTTTTTTTTAATATCTAAATGATTTGTTTACTTGTGTTTGGGATCTTACACCTCTTATATCGTGTTGAAAAAAAAATAGTTTAAATAAATCCAATAAATTTTCATTATAAATTTTTTCGCTGATGGTATTTGTCAATTCAAGTCATGCGGTATAGCCTAAAATGCAGACTAACTTACTGTAGCATTATTACTCTATAGCTCTCCAAATAAACTTCATTTTGAGAGATTTAAGCTGTTCTGTTATAGATAAACATAATGGTAAAATATTTGTATCATTTTGCAATTTATTGATGTCAATTATACAGTATTGCATAAAATATAAATTGCTACCAATTAACATCCCACATTAGTCATTATGAGATTAGACAAATTTATCAAAATGTCAGCGTCTTGAAGACTATAGTGTTAAGTTCTTTAAAGATCTACATTTGTCTGTTATAAATAGAATTGCTGAAAAAAAATGTACCTTGTAAAATTAAAAATTATAACTATTCATTAATCAAAATTAGCTTTATTTTCTAGTTTTTAGTCATACAAATGTATGCACTAAAAAAATTTGTTTATTATAATACACACTAATCAAAGTCATTGTATTCAAAATAGTATCACAGTTTTCCAAACTAGCAAAATAAAATTTTATTTTTTGTATACATATTGGATCCACTTGTATTTGCACTAATTTAATAAGTTTATTTGAATGCACAAATGTAACTTTATCATTTTATTAGGGCTGTGGTAAGATTTCTTTATTTGAATGTCAAATTGATTAAATTGTTTGTATTGCTTAATGTCAGTCTCATTCATCCTTTTATGTTACAACTTATGGCCTCTTTATTACACTTATAAGTTTGTCATTGTTAAGCCCGTTGGATTCTACACATTCATTTTGAAAAGTTAAATATTCATAAACTGTATCAAGTTTTACAATAAGTTCATTAGTTTGCTAACATGTTGAATTTTCATTGGATTTCTCAATATTTGAACTTGAAAAAAAAATGTATTGAAGTTAATTTTAAAGAATTATCTAGAAATAATTTTGTTAATCTTAATAAACTGGGTTATAAAGCTATCTCTTTTTGAATTGGTATACAAAAACAGTTCAACTTAAGTTTTGAATAAAGTGCCAACTTCTGTGTTTAATATGTTTCAGTTGCATTATGTAAAGCAGGGGTGTCCCAACATTTGGTCCCTGGGGGAGGGGGGGGACCTGCATTGGATGAAAATGTGATACTGAGTGTTCACACCAAATACCTCAATAACTAAAGGTGAATTATACAGTCTGCTAACTTTATAAGTAAACAAATATTATAGGCAGCAGAAATTAGTGAGATATTAAACATTGTTTTCAAAACATGTTAGAATATGTTAGAATTAGATACAGTTCTCTGTGAGTTTTAAATGTGTTAAGTCCCCAAGTCATTATGATATGCATATGACATGATTATTTTCTAAAAATCAATTACAAATTTTTCTCTAAACTGAGTTTCAAATGGTAGTTTTGTAGATCGCATTTGAGTAATATGTTTTTGTTGAAAATGCAGTTTTATGATTATTTCTGAAATGTAATTTGTTTGATAAATTCAAGCATTAAATCATTTCTAATGCATTTATGATGTTAAACATTATATTATTACCTGGTTTTATCTTTGCTGATTCATTTTAAAATCATTGAAATAAGTGGTCAAAATAAATGAGCCACTTAAGTTGTAAAAAAAAAAATTATTTTGATTATAGTTATCACACAACTTCATTCCACAAATAATCAAAAGTTTCAATTTCGACCTGAATAAAACCCCTTGAGAAATATAAATGTTGTTCCCATAGTAAGTATCCATAAATTTAAAGGATTCATGATGAATTTAATGAATTTTTCAGCCTTTAGATAAATCTCTTGCATGATTTCATCCATCTCTAAAGCTTTTGCAGTCAAATTAATATCATATTATAAAGTGTATTTTTTCATGTAAATTGTCTCCCATCAGTTTCACTGGTCCATCCTTTAACCAATCAAATGTTCTTCATGGAGAAAGAAAATTGCTTCAACATTGTTTTCACTGCTTTATAAAATCTCTTGAACTATTGTCTTTAATTGGCACTAACGATTGGATTACTCCTTTTATATCATTTAAACTTATGGCCACAGTTTGGACACGCCTGATATAGAGTTGACTCTCACACACATAATATTTTGGCCATGAATATGAGCCTGCCTTTTTACATCTTGAAATAAATGGTTTGTTAATATAACTGCAATAAAACATTACATACTTTTCAATTTTTCAGAGTTGTTTTTTTCTGTGGTTAAAACTAAATACATGTATCTATAAAGAATTTTTTTTCTCTTGTAAATATAAAAAAAAACATTTCCGTCATTAACTGTTCACAATTTATATTTAATTTTATTTTGCTTCATTTATCTTGAAATTATTAACCTTGCCGTCTCTGTGTTTTAAATCATATACCTTGGCCAATCTTATGTGTCTGTCTTGTATCAATTTTTACATATTCATTCATTGGAAGAATAAACAGCATTTCATCCTTGCATGTGTTATTTTATTCCTAGAACTGTCGATCTATAAATTATTTTTTTAACGTCTAGGGGCATTAAATATTACTTTTCAGTTGACTCACATGCAAATGGTGCAGGGTTCAATCCCCGGTAAAGCCGAAAATTATAATCCTACAGAAAGGACATATTAAAACACAACAGATACATGTCTGCACATGTAGTTTCGTTCTTTTTTTTTCTTCTCTAATTTTTATTGGAAGAGCTCATTTTATGTGATATATATTTTCTAAAAAAAAAAAAGTACATAAAAAAGATGTATAAAAAAAAAACTTCATCTTGAATAACGGGAGATATTTAATCATCACTTTATAAGTATCAAACATTATATATTATGAAAGCAAACTTTTTTTAAAAGATGTATCTAAGGGAGGTAACATATTTCTGTCAATATGATCTGTCATTCCTATATCATGCTTAGCTTTTTTTAAAAAATATAATGATTTACAATTGAGTACAGCTATATGTTAATATTTTACATACAATTTTGAAGGAGTACATTTAGCAGTCTTAACTTTATGTCATTAAAGTTATTATTTCTTGTGTGTGGTTTTTCAAAGAGGATAAGTCTTTTTTTTTATGGTAATTTTAAAAATGCTGCATTTTTGTAGAACATAAACCAGATTAAAATGTGATTCTTTTTTTTTTAACTGTTTCTTTAAGCAGACAATTGTACATTACGTTATTCTAATATGAATAACTTGACATTTGAAATGATGTGTCTTTTTAAAACTACAAGATATTTATACACAGATTGTTATTTACCACATATATGCATAAACTAAACTCTAAAAAAAAATATATGAAACACAATAAATAAAGTAACATTTAATTCATTTTTAGATCAAACATAACAGACATAAATAAAAGTAAAAAAAAAACAACATTGTGGGCACGAAGAGCAAGGTTGTGATTAAGTGAAGAGCAAGGTTGTGATTAAGTGTAAGTCAAATTTAAAAAAAACCAATCAAGTGGTTTTCTTTTAGTTCCTTTTTGTATACATTTTGACTTTTTGTGACTTTGTGTAAAGTTACATTTAATCTTGTTCCTCTAAAACTACTAGTTACACTGGATTATGAGATAATGTTCAGCACAATATCTGTCAAAAGGGCATAATTAAGGATGGAGAAAACAATGAGCTGGCAACCAAGTTAAGCTACGGCCTATATCTCAGATACAGACGGATAATATTTATTTTAAAGTATATTCATAGCTAAATGAAAATCCTATTTATTTTGTTAGGAATAAAAATGGCAAAAGTATAAAATTTTTTTTTAGAGAAGCAGAGATAAATAAAACCATGAAAATATTTTTATAGTATTATAGCATTCAATTTTTTTTGTGTAGAAACCATTGGATTTTTTTAAAATATTAAAATTATGGGATGGGAATAGTTGACAGAATAAGCTTCCATGCATTTGAGGCCAGGTTTCTTGGAAATCTGCTCCAAAGTTAAAAGATCAGCAAGCCACAGTGGAAAAAGTGGACATGTTTCAAATATGTTCTTCCCATAATAGCTTTTGTAAAAATATAATGCTAGGTACCATGAACAGAGCATGTCAGGGAGGTTTCCCTAGAAAAAACAGGATAGGCAACATTAAAGAATGGACAGGTCAAAAATGTGGCAACCCTACTGGTGACTGCGTGACAAAGATATGACTGAGAGACATGTCCACTGCAGTGTCCCTGAAGTCAGCCCAATGAATAAAATTGCTGAGGGTTAAATGAATGAAATAAAATTACAGAAAATTACTTAAAAGCTTTTCTAGTGTTTCAATTCAACTTAAAACATTGTAAGGCTAGGCTGGTATGGAAGAAGTACAATGTTTTAAACTCTATAATGTTTTAGATCAATAAAACTGAACTAGAATATACAGAATATCTTCACAAATTTATTTTACAACTGTTACATGCACCACATCAATGAGACTCAGTGATATAGTGAGTACTTGGTAGTACGAAAAATTACAGGTATTGTTTCTATTCAAAAATTATATTGAGATATCAAAGATAAACCTCAATGCCAATTTTTCTATTGGTGTCAAAAAAACTAAATGTATTCTATATATCATTGTATAATACTGACCAGTAATGATTGAAAAATACAAAAATATTGAAACTTACATAAGGTGTTAGCATCAATAGTAAAATCGCTTCTTACAAGCTATCATCAAAAAAAACCCAGCAGATATTTTGGATGAAATGAGAATAGAAATGTCTACTTTAATGAAAGAATGCCTGGCAACAAAATGATTTTTAACACATTCAATTACTTTACACTTTACTCAATCATTTAAAAAACAAATTTTCCCATCCGTTCAATTAAATTGCTTAAAGTATTTCAAACTCGACATAATATTACTTTTTCAGCATTACATTATCACAGAAGAATTAATCTGATCACAGTCTTAGACTAAACGCAATTCTCCAGTCATGATCTTTGTCGAAACTCATACATCTTCCACAACGATGGTATGGGCAACTATGTCGTAAGCTGCACGGTTGTGCTTGAAAAAAAACAGTGTCAGACAAACTGGCAAGAAGAATGCAATGGTGAAGTTTTTTAAAGCTGACCTCAAGAAAGCACTGGAATATAGAAGAAAAGAAAAATGAACTGTTTGAAATTATTCAACATACCTGGTATCTAAATTATAGAGCATCCATACAAAACATAAAGTGTCTATGACTAAAAAAAAGAAGTAAGAACAACTACAGTTATCTATATCAGGGCTTCTTAAACTTTTGTAATTCATGACCCCATTTATGATTGCGAGTTTCTTGACAACCCCATACAAATATAAAAGAAAAATAAATTAATATTTTTTGATGATTTATTTATTAGGTTAAATTGTGTTTTTATCTCTCGCGACCCCAGAATTTTGCTACGCGACCCCAAATGGGATCGCGACCCATAGTTTAAGAAGCCCTGATCTATATATATAAATAAATATTAAATATTGATTTTTTTCTTCAAGCGCTTAGTGCATGTAGTTAGCTTACATTTAAAATTAGTAATACTCTTCATAAAATTAATAGTAAAAATTAATTTTGCTGACTCTAAAATACATTTTAACTAAAATACATTTTAACTGCGTTATTTTATATTTTAATAATTAGAATAATTTAATATGGTGCTTTTTAAAACCTTTCATAAGATGTACTCTAAACTGAGCTGTTAACTTTGACCCATATTAGTGTACCCAACATTATAATGTGTAAACTACAAAAGGTAAGTATTAAAAAAATCATATTATTAATACAGGTGGTCCACAAACAGAACCAGAAGATAGTACACACACAAATGATAATGAACAGCCGTTGATCAGTTATATGATAGGGAAAGGGGAATAATTAAATACATGTAATCTGTTTTTAAAACTCAAGTAATTTTTTTTTAATATGTTTGAAATAAAAAAAAGGAATAAGAACATATTGATTTTTTTGAGATCAGAATGAATCGTTAAATGTGAAAATTTATGTTTTATTAAGATGTATCAATATATAGAGGACATGATACATGATGGCATAAAAAAATATTTGCGGGTTCTTGCAGAATTTTTTAATGAAAATTTCATCCCTTGCATATGTATTTGAATAGTAGCATCAAGGATTCTTAACAACATCAGTAAGAGAAATAATTCACCAACCTATACATGAATTTATTTTTTTTTAAATATTATTGCCTTAATGAGATTTTTTTTATCTTGCATTGGTATAACGAAGGAGGACATTTGTTCATGAAATAAATAAGAAATGTACAATATACATTTCATTGTATACATATATCAGATTTATCAAAAGATATTTAAAAGACAAAAGAAAACCAAGATAAAAAAAAAGAAAAAAAACCTTACAACGCTTTATTTATGCTTGCCCTTTTATATTTGACTAGCTGCCCTACGTCTACTTTCCATTACCAAGTATTTCTGTAGTGTTGGTGAAAAATGTTTTTGTTTTGTTTTTATACCATGCAATCATATGAAAACAAACAAAACATTACACTTTGACATTGTTTCCCGGTTACGTACTTTTTGAAACTTATTTGACCTGCTGGTGACACCAGCACTTGACCTCCCCCCAAACTTTGAACTTGATCACAAGAAACTACTTTCAAACCCAACAACCTCTTGCCAGGTGTAGCGCCATGTCCTCCGGGTCTCAGCTGAGGTCTGTACAAGCATAATGTCTGAGAAACAGATGACAAGAGTTAAACAAATATAATAAGAGATAAACAAAGTCATTGTACTGTTTATACAATTGGTGGATATACATAGTGATTACACTGTATAAACAATAGGTGGATATACATAATGATTACACTGTATATACAATTGGTGGATATACATAGTGATGACACTGTATAAACAATTGGTGGATATACATAATGATTACACTGTATAAACAATTGGTGGATATACATAGTAGTTTAGACTGCACAAACATAATATTTGAGAAACATAACCAGTTACAATGAGATACTCTACACTGAGTAATGGATTTATCCGAACGACCGGAACCATTATTCATAAATACGCCGAAAGCCTAAAACCGCTATGCATGCATTAACAAAGTTATTTTTTCTACACCGATTTTGTTACATTTTAACAATTTTGCTTAATCCAATGTAAAGAAGCATAGAAGAAATAGACTAAATGTAAATTGTAATTTTTACTATTACATGTATTTGTTATCATCTGACACTGTTAAAGTAAAATACTCATGATAAAAAGATAAAAAGTTTATTATTTATAATTGTCTAGAAAGCACCTCACATTATTAGCATCTCATGATTGCATCTATTTTTCAGCTAAAGGTTGTAACTTGCTCATTTATCATCTTTATGACTTATTTTAACTTTAACTTAAGAAATTGTGATAAAAGTAAACTGTAATAATTATCATTGGCCTAGAAATTTAGTTAGCATAATTAATTGGCCACTTTGAGGAAGTTAGGTTTTGGGCATACGATAATAAGACCACAAGAAAAAATATACCCATGAAATAAACAATATAGTTTTTTTTAGTTATGGTAAAAAAATAATGTTTAATGCATTTTAATAGTAAGGATGGAATTCTACCTCAAATATTGTGATCAAAATTCTGTTCATGATTTCCAAAGCAATAACTTCAAAAGTAATGGCAAAAGCTTTATCGTAATCAAATTCAGAGAAATTATCCAAAATATCTTCTGTGCTAAAAAATGACCTGAAAGTAGATAACATAAAAAAAAATTATCCAATTAGTATGTTACATTATTAAAGAACAAGTCAAGTCAGTAGTAACTACTTTAAATGTCCAAGTTTTTATTTTTATTGATGGGCTGTAGCTGGTATTGGTTATTGATGGTTCTTTTAAACAATGATACAGTCAAAGTTTTTTGTTGTTATTTTTGCAATGACACAATAATAATAGTAAACCATCATATATTATGATAGCAACATATAACGCTGATATGTCAAAATTATATTTGAGGAAACAACCAGTCAACGCACAACTTTTTTTTACTTCTATAAAAGATGTAAACAAGCAAAAAAAAACCAATAATAATAGAAATAAAATATCAGGAATTCCTCCAATTTCATGTCATTTGTCTGTGTTTTGAGACCATGCTTCACGAGTGTAACCTGTACATATATTTATGAACATTTCTTGAAGAGTGGTCTCAGCATTATGTGGGGTATGCTAATGCATATATATGTTATGGAAATCAGTAGATCTGAATTTCAAGTGTTGGTTAATTAATTCATTGGCTTTCCATTGCCCAGAGTTTTGCTTATCCCGGGACGGTGGGATAAAAATGGTTCTCACCCTGGGATAAAATATATTATTTTTAAAATGCATTAAAAATTCACTTCAATAAGAGAGGTAATAATTATTGCTTATTTTTTTTCATTATTTTATTAAGTGATATACAATCCCTGTGTAAAGAGCATTTTAATGGGAAATATTTTATATAAAAAGAGCATATTTTTTTTACTTAGCTATAAAATTCTGATGGATTGGTATAAATTAGAATCAACTAAAGAACATAAAAAAAAAAAAAATCTAACATTACCGATTGGTACAAGATAGATACATTATCAATTCATCTCGCTCTTATAAAAGACATACATGCAGCTGAGAATCTTCTTTTTGCTATTCTAAGCAATAAACAGCAAATGTGTACAACTAACCACTTCTGCTTTGACAATAAAATGTGTGAGCACTGTGAATAATTATTTCATTGGATGTCTAAATTTGAATAAAACAATAACAGATAAACAGTTTTAAAGCGATGTAGTAACATATGTTTTTTTAGTCCCTTTTTATCAACCAGAAATATCAACAAGAGCATATTTTAAATTCATAAAAAAAAAAAAAAAAAAAAAAAGAGAGATAAATTTTGAATTTAAATAGAATCCTCGGATATCATAGGATAAGACCATTTCCAGAGAAGCATTTAATGAGATGAAGTTTGCGCAGGATCCCATACTAAAAAAAGAAAAAGATCCACACTCAGGAATAAAAAAAAATACAGCTGTAGCATTTATGAAAATGATTGGAGACTTTCAACTAAGAAAGAAAACTTACAACTGATCAAAACTAAATTCTGTCATCAAAAACAAAGAGACTGTCATTTTGATATAGAACAGAAAGGTGAAGTCTATCAATTCAGCCACAATTCTTTTCCAAAAGGTTGGAACTTTGAAAACAATACCTGTGGAAAAAAAAAAGAAAGAAAAAAAGCTGTGCAGTAAACTAGTTGAATTAAAAAATTATAATTATTATTAAAATAACCAAATAGTAAAAAAAAAAAAAGCACGGTCAGGTGTGATTTTTTTTAAGATGCATTCAAATTAAATCAGATTTGTTTTCCAGAAAAACTTTTATTTGTCATACATGTTTTGTTTTTTTAGAAAAGCTAATGTAAAGACAGTAACTGAGAAAAATGCTACACTAACTTATTACTCAATATGTATATTTAAATATATATATATGTATATATATATACTCCCATTAGTTCTTTCTTTCTATAACTGATACAGTTTTAGTAAAAAAAATAATATTGCCAATACAGTTTAAAAAAATAAAAGATACTATTAACTATTAGTTTAGCCGTAGGCACTTTGATAAAAATTTCAAAATTTTTATTATTGCTTTGATTGTATTTAAAATGTGTGCATTAGGTAGTCCTAGCTGCAAGCTTTCAAAAGACACCAAGTTTATGAATTTATCTTAATATTAAGAAAAGTTATGAAGTTTTTAAAGTCCTTATTTATTCATTGTACCTAAAAAAAATTTGTGATCGAAATTTTGTGTTTTTACAACTAAAACATGGATAACTTTTAAACCATTAGAGATAATTTGATGAAATTTTCAGTGTGATTACATCTACTGTTCCTCTTCAGTAATATAAAGAAATTATTACAATTAGATGGTAATTGTATTATATAAATATATATATATAACATATAGACCACAATGAACATGGATGAAAAAAAACACTGAGAGTTGTTAAAAATAATTGTATTAAAATTCTTGATCACAGAACTTACTGCAACTGATTCATCATTAAGACATAACAATAATTATAGATAGAAATAATCAAATAATGAAAAGTATTTGTCTTTAGTAATCAGCCATTATGATAAGAAAAGATAAAAAAAAAAAAGCCGAAAAACGAACAAAAGTTATGTTCATTTTATAACCAGACAAGAAATTCATGTAATGCAGAGAGATTGATTTTGTGTTTAAAATAAAGAATCAGTCATAATAACTCTTGGTTAAGCCATGCATTTTAGAAAAAAAATAATGCTTTCGCATGCCTGCGATATAGCCGAGAGAAAAAACAAATGAGAGACAAGTCACAAATAATTCTGACTTTACCAATGATTCAAATAAAATGTATTATATCAAACTCAACATAGTTCAACCAATCTAGTAGGTAAACTGAAAATATATTTTAATATGTATATATTTGTCTATTTTTAGCGCACTGATATAATTTATTTTTGGAATGGGTGCCATGGGGTTGATTGATTTTTAACATGAATATTCAAAATTACTTAATTCATATTTCTTTAATTTAAATCTTTATTGCCATATCTTTTTGGTTTATATTAAAAAAAAACTATTATACTAAAAAACCATAGCGAATTTAATTGACAGAGAAGCCTGATATTTGGCCTCTATAGTCGTTACAGCTTTTCTATCCGTGGCACCACAGTGATGAGAAAATTCAACGATGTGTTGCTGCAAGTCTAGTAGCTTTGATGTAAGTCAGTCCATAGTCTTGTTCAGAGGGAATATTATTTTCCCTTTTTTAAAGCCCATAGTTGCATTTCAAGACCTGTGACATTGAGAGTCGAACATTCTCAGAGCTATCTCACTATTCATTTTGTGAAAAGGAGCAGAAGAGGTTTTCTGCTGGAGTTTTATAACCTTGGCTTGAATTGATGCCAGCCAGTTCTTTATTCACATCTTCCACATATTTTGCAACCTCTGCCTTTCCTTCAGACCAGAAGTGAAGGATATCAGACTATGCCGCTGAGGGCAACAACAGGCACAATGCCAGGTTGGGGTTGTAACAGCCTGTATCAGGATCTGCAGGCTGAGCGCAAAAACAGGCACAATGTCTGATTGGGGGGCTGTACCAGCCAGTTGAAGAATATCAGGAGCTGCAGGTTGTGCTTTTAGGTATTGAAGTTATCCTGGAAATGTGTAGTCACATCAGGAGCTGTGTCACTATCAGTAACTGAAAGTAATAAAATAAAAACAAAGGGTTACATTCTGAATATCTTATATATATATATATATCTTACTGAAGCGATTCCAATACATGTGTTCTTTTACTAGTTATACGACCATACTTCTTTAGTTTCAACCCATAGACATAACTGTAAAAAAAAATTACTAATTGCCATGGGCATGTAGTATATATAATACTATACTTTGTTGCTGCACATGTTAACTAAATTTCTATTAATAATTTTTATAATATATAATTTTATTGACACCAAAGTGTAGTAAAATAATCAATAAAATAAATACTTCCATCAGATGATGCGATATACAATAAGATATCTCTAGATTGGAAAAGCTTTCAAAAAAGAAAATAAACAATAAGCCATTGTTACCATCACTTCCGGTTGACATGGGCAGAAAAACTATTGAAAAATCCAACGTCACTAACTGGCGCTACCTATAACTATCATGCTAAAGTGATTATGAACTCAAACTTGTGATATTATTATAGTTTTTTGAATGAAGAATCTCCCTATCGTAAAATGAATACCCCCCGAAATTTAATTAAATAAGAATAAAAATGTCAAACTTACCGGTCATTTTCAAAACAGCAGAGCTTCCGATTAAACGGGTTAAATGCGGAACTAGGTAAACAAAGAGAAACAAGATGTCTTCCACAATGAAATAGCACATGTTGATTATCGAATTTGTAAATAAACTGCAACTATGAGCGCTGAAAAACGAACCACTGCCGATCACCGACTTATATACCAACGCAAAAAATGGCCGTTTCCGGCGACCATAAAAAGTCTGCCTAATTCCAGATATCGAACTACCTAATTTAGGCACTTGTTACGGGACCATACGTATGGTCTTCGTATTTTTTTTACATCAGGTACCAGCCGTAGATAATATTGCTCCACACCCTAACCCTATCCCTAACCCTAATCCTGAAAAAAAAAAATTCTGAAAAAAAAATAAAATTTATATATGTCATGTTCCTTATACCCTAATATAATGGTCACATATGGTCCCGTAACAAGTGCGATTAATTTAATGATAATTTAAATGCTTTCCACTATTAATGGAACTTTTATTTAGTATAATAAAAAAAATGGTATTAGTTCAGTGCTCTGAACCTCTTTTACCCGCGGCACATTGGAACTAAAAAGCATGAGAGCCAAAATGGATTGATTATTACATTACTTTTTGATATTCACACTTTTATTTAGTCAATTTAATTTCTGTAAATATTTGTTTGAACTATGCCCATTGCCCCATGGTTGGCTACGACTAAGGAAATCTAGTTATACTTTGAAAAAGTTTTTTATTTTCCAATTTTTCAAAATACTTTTAAAAAAAAGTTGTTGGAGTCTGTATTTTGCTACTGTGATATATATTTACTCAAACACATTAAGCCTGATTGCCCTAATATAAACCATAAACACTTGAAAACAAACAATTTCGTCATTTTATTATATTTTATACTAAGACTAAGTAATTTCTTACCTTGTAGTGGTTGCTGAGGGGAGGCCTCAGGTTGTCTGTTGGTTGGTACTGAAGCTGGAATTGTATTCTGTACATGCGGCGATCTATTTACTCCGTATGGAGCGAAACGATTGCGAATTGCATCTGGCTGAGGTTCATTATAACCACTGTAGGTAATGTTGAATGGCATGAAGGCCGGTGCTTGAATGGCAAAACTACTAGCTAAATTTTGCATTACACAAGCGTTGTGATACTGCCACAACCATGACCGCAGTGACTGTGCATATTGTTGAGCATTAGTGTATTTAAAATTTTCAGGACATCTGTGAAGATCTGGAAGCTGTTTATCAATGCCGACATCGTTTAATGAAGTTTGTGTAGCCATCTTGAGTTCTATAAGTAAATAAATAACAGGAAGTTACTACAGAGTTCTGTGTTATGATCACTAAGGTGTCAAATATATAGTTCAGTGAATGGTCAATGATTTTGATAGCTGCGATTTTTTTTTAAATAATAATTTAAAATAGTTAAAAAAGGTATATCTTATTTTAAAACAAATCTTAAAGGATTCTATCCTCTCCCCATTTACTTTAAAGACCATGTAGTTAAATTATCCCGATACCAATCATACATTCATACGTAATCAGCAGAGGCAGATCTAACGGTCTCCCTTGTCCCCCACCTAAGAAGGAGCCCACAATACGTCAGTTTGTAGGCCTATCACTACTCATACACAGGGGCGGATCTAGACAACTTTGACGGGTTGGCGGGGGGGGGGGTCTTACAGCAGCCCCATAGTCAAGGGGGGGGCACTGGGGGCCGAGCCCCCCGCTAGGTGTGGAGTGCCCCCCCCCCCGCTTAAAAAAGATTAAAAAGTGGAAAAAATAAAGAAAAAGTAAAGGTCCCCCCTTGCTGAATATTGGAGCCTCCCTGCTTACTTTGACCTGGCTACGGGCGTGCATTAATCTACATTCATTTCTACACACAAAAAAAAATAGGAGTTCCAAAATAGCAAACACAACTTTGATGATGCTATGCTACATGTGATTTAACAAGTTTTCTTCGACTATTTCAGCCTCTTGATTCACTCACTCACTCACTCAAAATTCAAAATATTAACTACGCCATCCAGTATTATCAATAAACTCATCACATTAACTGGAACACGTAATATGAACTCTGAAACAGTGCTCGATTTAAGAAAAAACCAGTGCCGGGGGATTAAAAAAAATTCTGCAGAGCCGGGGATAAATGTCTATGGTTTCATCCCCGGCAGGGATGAATTAGCTAGCTACAGCAGAGCCGGGGATGACAGTTCTCAGTGCTGGGGATATCCCCGGTGGTAAATCGAGCCCTGCACTTAACAATATGCAACATTCAAATATGCAACATTTTTATTGCTTTGTAACAAGAGTATCACGCCTATGTTCAGTGAGAGCAAATTTCAGGCTTTTTTTTTTTTATAAAGTAAAAAAAAAAAAACCTTAAAGAGCCGCAACATATGAAATTTAGTTAGAAAAGTAAACAAATGAATGGTAGGAAAAAAACTGGCACATTGGAAGCAGCACAAAATACAATGAAGAGCCACGTTGGACCCCCATTGTTGTAAAGTGATTGTGATCTTGGTTTGGACAGGATAAAACGACGAAATAAATGTACATAAACATGTTGTAGACTATATACAAGTGGTGGAGAGGGAATCAAGTTCACGTGACGCGTTAGACTGGTAATCTAATATATAATTACTTGTCTGGGTTTTTTTTTTGGGGGGGGGGGGTTCCTTATGGTGGAGAGGGAGAAGTTGTAGGGGGACCCAGATTTTCTGGTGAAGGCCCCGGTGCAGGACCGTGGCCTGCGGGGGGGGGGGCAGGGGGCCCCCTGCTTATTTGTTCTACTTAGTAAAATGTATTACCTCCACCTGCTATTGCCTGGCGACCTGCTGTAGAATGCCTGGCCCCCTGCTGTAGAATTTTCACGCTACGGGGCTGCACCGGTGAGTATTTATGTGCGTATTTGTGTGTGAGTGAGCGTGCGTGTGTCATATGTATTGGAATATGAGGGTGGGTAAAAGAAATTGTAGAAGAGTATTTGAAATAAAGAGTTCCACTCTATGACCATAACGTTAAACTATTACAAACATTCAGCAGTCATCCAATAGTCATTGATTTACATTAACAGATGAAGCTGGAAAAAAAAAACTTCCAATCCCAACAATCGTAAGTATGATTTTATTAAAATAATTTATCACATCAATAAATGTTCAACAATGCAATAAATACATACAATAAATTAGTTTACCATAAACACAATAAGATAATAATTAATATCACATGCATGAACATTAACACAACATAATAAATTGCTTTAAATTACGAAACAAATGTAATGAATGACTCAAACATGGCAGTGGAGATGTATGTTATGCAGTCATGGCATTTGAGGGTGTCTGTTCGGTTGACCGCCCCATTACCCGATTATGATAGGGTGGTGGTGGTGGGGGGGGGCTAGGACTTTTCTTTAGTACACAATTTAATGCCTATTCCAGATCCCCACATACGAAACTCGCCGAAAATGACATTCGCCCTAAGCCCCACGAATTTCAAAGGCCGCTTCTGTGTAATTGGTTTTCCGTCGGTCATTTTTTTTGCCAACGTAAACTAACGGCCATCTAGATGAATCTCTGGGCTGTGTAAATACGTGTATCTGGGATGTACAAATACGTGTATCTGAGATGTACAAATACGCGTATCTGTGATGTATAAATACGTGTATCTGAGATGCATAAATACGTGTATCTGAGATGTACAAATACCTGTATCTGAGACGTACAAATACCTGTATCTGAGATGTACAAATACCTGTATCTGAGCTATGTATAAATACGTGTATCTGAGCTGTGTAAACACATGTATCTGAGATGTTTTAAATAAGTGAACATTTTAAAAATAATGCAGTGGAAGAGTAGATCCGTGTAGTAAGTTTTGAAGTAGAAACGTTACACAGAGTTCTGGTTGTTAGAATGTCTTTAATGGAAACCAAGATAGACTTCTTAGTAGCTAATTAATTATCATCCACATATCACTTCTAAACTAAAAATACAATGTTCAAAAGAGATACCAAGCACCGGAAGTGATTTGTGTTAAAGAGAATATAGCAAGTGTGAAAACGACGACACATGCGCAGTCCTTCGTTGTCTTCTGTCGGCCACAAGAGCTTCCCAGTCTGTGTCGAAAACATCTTCTGAGGTCTGAATGCTGTTGGGCCCTGGTCCAGACTGTGGCTTCACCGTTGAATAGTGTGAATCTATTTCATCGTTCGAGTTCTGAGCTCTTTTTGTTAAATGTTTAGACTGTGGTTTCACTACATAACAGTCTGATAATATATCGATGGCAGCATGGTGTATCACGTCCCTTTGATTGTTGGAATCAGGAGGTGGTAAATGTGTGACTGGAGTGATCAGCCAGTCCTGAGGTTCGCCTTCAGCGAATATTAAAAATATCAGTCCGCCAAAGAAAAAAATGCCAGAAGTAAGGTAGAAAAAGGTCATCCATTGGCTCTTGTTTTTCTGGAAACAAATAAGTTAAAGACTCTACAGTGTTTAATTTATGGAATAAGCGTTGGATAAAGGACCGATATATAAAATGACAAGAGCATTCAGTGGAACTATATATTTATCATTGCAAACGAACAATTTTACGAGACTTTGCAGTGGCGTCAAATTCGTTGGTCTCACCCGGTGCGGCCCGCATTCCCCCCCCCCTAGTGACGCCACTGAGACTTTGTATACTAAGTGGTGTTTTGGCTCTTCTTCAATATCTTTTGTTGAAGTTGCGTTTTCAAAATAATATTTTTTAAAAATGTTTTTTAGTCGATTCTGATTTTTCTCAGACCCTTTATTTGATTTTAATCTTTAACAAGACGGTTTAGAGCCGCTGAATTTTCGTCCGCTGTAAATCCGCCGAAAGATATGCGGCGCGCCTCATTAGCCGCCGTATTTCGTTCGCCATTATATTAACTGTCGCATTACTTAATCTTATTGCACATGACTTTGCTGACCATATTAGCTCTGTCTTGAAAAGCTTTTTTGTTGATCACAAAATACTAGCTGCCATGATGGTGCTGCAATTATGATAAAGACTTCAAAGCTTTTGAAGGTTGACTCTTATCAGCACTTTACAGCACACGTATTGCACCTTAATACTGCCGACAGCATCAATAAAAATTAAGAATTTCAAGACCGCAATTACAGAAGACGATGCAGCATTCACAGAGGATAAAGAAATGATACAGACCCTCAAAGAAGGCATGTCTTAAGTGTGTGAATTGCTTCTTGTAGATGATCAGCTCAGTGCATCAATAATGGATGCCTCTGAGAGCAGCACAAACGCCATCAATGACAGTCATAGACAATGATAAATCAATAAAGGCATCATGTCCAACGCGTTGGAATTCAACGTTGATGATGATTCAGTCTATACTTGACTTTAAAAGATGATGATGATGACAAAATACGAATGATCAAGCAGTCAGCTCTCAACCAGCTTGACCATCGATTTCCTGTAAATGATCACATTAAGCTGCATCAGCTGCTTGATCCAAATTTCAAATCATTGATTCCATGTTCAGAAGCAACCACAATTCTGGAGAACGCAATACAGTCAGCAATGGCCCGTGGATTCATCATGTCTAAAGCTGATGTATCGCATTCGCAGCTAGTTAGTGAACATGTTTCTGAAGAAAGCTGATGAACTACATCGCGTTTGTTTTATTCATGACAATTATAAACTGATATTTTAAGTGCTTATTAAGATATTGAGTGACAGAAACTGAATGTGTGGAATGTATTCATGTACTGTATTAGTAGCACAGCATATAAAACTGTTTATTTCTGTTGTTTTAAATAATAAAAATTTTCCCCAAGTATTGTAAAGTTGTTTTATTGCGGAAGTTTTATCAATTCAATATTTTATAGGCGTCAGCCGAATTTTAGCCAAATATTTCGTAATCTGCCAAAAATCAGCCGAAAATGTCAATTTACTCAATTTATGGTCAAATTCGGCTACGCCGGCTATCAGCCGAAAAATTATGTCAGCCAGCCGAAACTTGAAAAAAAATTCGGCTGGCAGGTCTAAGACGGTTAGTACCCCAGTTAAAGTGGGAGCTTAAAAAAGGTTTCGGATTGAAAAGAAAATGAAATGCTATCCGATAGTTGTCACGAAATGTAAAAAAGAGTATCTCACCACTCCATGTGTTAACGTGGCCAGAATAGCCGGACCAATGAAACCTGTGGTTGTACCTATCGTATTGGTCAGCCCGTACAGAACACCTGTGGATTATCAAGACAAGAGAACACACACGTGTGCTTTAGAGAAAGTCAAAGAATATTATAGTCTTTTTTTAATAAAGCGGATTGTTGATAAATATAAAGTATTATTTAAAAAGTATAATTTAAATATTTGAATTAATAATAAAATAACAGTGTTACATGTTTTTGTACTTAGAATTAACAGTTTTCGTTATGAAACAATACCCAACGAATCGATCGACTTAGGTTTTTAAAGAAATGTGTGTGTGTGTGTGTAAGTGTGGGTTTGTGTATGTTTGTGTGTGAGAGTGTGTGTATGTGTGGGTTTGTGTGAGAGAGTGTGTATTTGTGTGTGGGTGTGTGAGTTTGTGAGTGCGTGTATGTTTGTGTGTGAGAGTGTGTGTGTATGTGAGTGTGTGTGTGTGAATGAGAGATAATGTGTATGTGAGTGTGTGTGAGTGAGAGAGAGTGTGTGTATGTGAGTGTGTGTGTGTATATGTGTGTGAGTGTGTGATTGTGTGTGTTTGTGTGGGAGAGTGTGTGGGTATGTAAGTGTGTGTGAGTGTGTTTGTATGTGTGTGTGAGTGTGTGAATGTGTGTGTATGTAAGTGTGTGTGAGTGTGTGTGTTTGTGTGTGTGAGTGTGTGTATGTGTGGGAGAGTGTGTGTGTTTGTGTGGGAGAGTGTGTGTATGTATGTGTGAGTGTGTGTGTTTGTGTAGGAGAGTGTGTGGGTAAGTAAGTGTGTGTATTTGTGTGTGTGAGTGTGTGTGTTTGTGTGTGTGAGTGTGTGTTTGTGTGGGAGAGTGTGTGTGTAAGTGTGTGTGTTTGTTTGTGTGTGAGTGTGTGTGTTTGTGTGTGTGAGTGTGTGTGTTTGTGTGGGAGAGTGTGCGTGTATGTAAGTGTGTGTGAGTGTGTGAGTGTGTGAGTTTGTGTGTGCGAGTGTGTGAGTGTGTATATGTGTGGGAGAGTGTGTGGGTATGTAAGTGTGTGTGAGTGTGTGTGTATGTATGTGTGAGTGTGTGTGTATGTGTGTGTGAGTGTGTGTTTGTGTGGGAGAGTGTGTGGGTAAGTAAGTGTGTGTGTTTGTGTGTGTGAGTGTGTGTGAGTGTGTGTGTGAGTGTGTGTATTTGTGTGGGAGAGTGTGTGTGTATGTAAGTGTGTGTGTTTGTGTGTGTGTGAGTGTGTGTGTGTTTGTGTGTGTGAGTGTGTGAGTGTGTGTGTTTGTGTGGGAGAGTGTGCGTGTATGTAAGTGTGTGTGAGTTTGTGAGTGTGTGAGTTTGTGTGTGCAAGTATGTGAGTGTGTGTGTTTGTGTGGGAGAGTGTGTGTGTATGTAAGTGTGTGTGAGTGTGTGTTTGTGTGTGTAAGTGTGTGTATGTAAGTGTGTGTGAGTGTGTGTGTATGTGTGTGTGAGTGTGTGAATGTGTGTGCAGTCCCTGTAGGAATGAGATGAAATCTCTTAGATCCTATAAACCACTAATGGGACATTTTTTTTTTTGCATTGCCTTTCTTTCATCCCCACCATAGCAGATAGTGCAATAGCCATGGAGGCACCACGGGAGATATAATGGAGGAGTGATTTATCAGTGACCTGAAATATCCCTTCGTCCTCTCCGGAAATTGAGCCTCAGACTCTTAGCTTGTCAGTTGAGCGCTGTACCACACGACAATTCCCCCCCCCCACACACACCTTCTTCCCAAATATAATATTAATTAAAATGCCCCCCCGCCCCCCAGTGGGACACGTTTTTAGGTTTTGTAGTGTCCTTCTTTCATCCCCACAACAACCGGGAGTTTAATAGCAATGGAGGCACCATGACCTGAGAAATTCCCTTGGTTCCCACCGATGATTGAACCCGGGACCCTCGAGCGCTTCAATTCACGACCCTCCCCCCCCGTCCCCCCTCCGCAAACAAATGTTAAAACCACAGACCTGCAAAAGTCGGGGCTATGTCCAGGTGGTTCACACTATAACCTGCCATGGTGAATCCACTGAAGCCCACAGCCAGTGTGAGTAGTGTTACTATTAAGTTCCTGTCACTGTCCACATAGCACACGCCAAACATGAGAGCTGACGGGATAAACAGACCTGAAATAAAACAACAACAATAACAACATTAACATCTTGCAACAGAAAGTTAATGCACAACGTTCAATGTTGGTATATTGTTATAAAAATAGCACCGGTGGCTAAAATATGAACAAACACGTTTTTTTTTATAAAAAAATAAGACTTTGCATTACAAATACAGTAAAAAGGAAAATATGAACAATAACAAACAACTCCCTTTTGGGGGGGGGGGGCTGTGCGGTTTTTTTTTTTTGGGGGGGGGGGGGCTGTGCGGAGAGTTTTATATAAGAAAAAAATGGAACGCATTGATAAAGAAGTAGGCCTTGTATGTATATATATATATATATATATATCGCCATCATTATGTGGGTATGGAACATAGAAAGAATCTAAATCTACAGAGGTCCAAATGCGCTATAGAAGACAACACCCATTGAGAAAAGGCCTAAAGGCAGACCAAGAAGCAGATGATTGGAAGAGGTGGAGAAAGATCTTAAAGTTACAGTAGTGAGAGAGAGGAGAAGACAATGGATCGGGAAAAGTGGAGAAGGGTAGTATGGCAGGCCAGGGTCACTTAATTAGCTGTAGAGTCAAAGGAAGAATGAAAGTCATTATACAATCTCTATCTATCTATCTATCTATCTATCTATCTATCTATCTATCTATCTATCTATCTATCTATCTATCTATCTATCTATCTATCTATCTATCTATCTATCTACCTATCTATCTATCTATCTATCTATCTATCTATCTATCTATCTATCTATCTATCTATCTATCTATCTATCTATCTATCTATCTATCTATCTATCTATCTATCTATCTATCTATCTATCTATCTATCTATCTATCTCTATTGTAAATATAAATACCTCCTAAGACCACCTCACCAGGACAAACCCCCATCTAGGAAAAATTTTCAGGCCTTGGGGCACAGGTGTGTATGTATGTGTGTGTGTGTGTGGGTGGGGGTGGGGTGTGGAAAGGTTGTCCGTGGGAAGTTTTTTCATACTTTCGCCTATACATTACATTTCTTACCTACTGAGTTGACAAGTTTTCTTGTATTTTTGGTACTGAGGATATTCTTTCCTCTCAGCTTGTCAGCTAAATACCCCGACAGCGGATTAGTAACCATGAGAACAATAAATGGTAATGAAGACATAAATCCGTTCTAAATATGAAAATAAGAATAATACATTTCACTAAAAACAAACAAAAAAAATATTAGATATTAAAATATCATTGTGTTTTAAACAGAAACTGTGGGGAAGATAGTTTTATTTAACAAACCCCCCCCCCACCCCAATCTTTTCGATTAGACAGCTGTTTCAGTCAATAACCAGTAATCCACTGAAACAATTTTATTTAAATATTACTGTGGAAACAGCTATCATGGCTGGCCATTGGCCGAGTTGACCAACTGCTCCAAATTCGGGCGCCGCGCCTGGCAGGGGGGCCCCGCAATTTGCATTGAGCACATCACTATCAGTCATGGGCTCTTGTTACAGGCTTTTTAAATATTAGAACAGGGGACTCGCAAGCATCCGTTAAATTGGGCCCCCGCAATTCTTAAGGCCGGCCTGACAGTTATTGAACCTGGTGATGTCCAGTCCATCTAACGATTCCAACCAAAATTTTAATACAAATTTCAGTTATGGTATGGGCAATTTAGATAGCACAAAAAGTGTGTGCATTTTATTTAAAAAAAAAAGGATATTATAAAGGAAAAAGCTAACGGTCATCACTAAACAGGTTAATTTTTATATCTAGTTAATCGCTAGAATTACTTTAAGATACCATGGAATCAGTAATTAGCCCTTAATAGGTCGCCTTTTTTAACATGCAGTCAGTTGCACACTTCCTACTAACACTGCTATACGTCTACTGACACTGCTATACGTCTACTAACACTGATAATTGTCTACTAACACTGCTATTTGTCTACTAACACTGCTATTTGTCTACTAACACTGCTATTTGTCTACTAACACTGCTATTCGTCTACTAACACTGCTATTTGTCTACTAACACTGATAATTGTCTACTAACACTGCTATACGTCTACTGACACTGATAATTGTCTACTAACACTGCTATACGTCTACTGACACTGCTATACATCTACTAACACTGCTATAAGTCTACTAACACTGCTATTTGTCTACTGACACTGCTATTTGTCTAGGATATGCTTTTCTTATTTTATATTTCGTCACCATTTTAAAACTGTTATATTTATTTTTATATCAAGAAATAATGTCCAAACGTTCTGTAAATACTTGTAAGCATGTAATAACATTGATAAAAGACGTTGTTTCTTGTTTTGTTGAAAAAAAAAGAAGAAAATATGCACACTTTCTTTGCTAATTAGTAACACAAATAAAACAAGCAATTAAGCCTGTTCCATTCTGGACACAGGACGTGTTAGCGCATTTTCATGTTATGTATCAGTACGTATGCTATCTTTCAGTAAATATTTGTAAATTTTGGAAATGTTTATAAATTCAATTGTGTAATGCATATATCTGTAAAAAAAAATTTATAAAGACGTTTCTTTATATTTGAAAAAAAATTATTTTCTCTTAAATCTAACTACAAGTGGTTTGTGGTTACTGAAATAGGACTCATAATTGAAAACATTCGAAATTATAGTCATTTAATCGTCCGAAAACTCTGTCAATTGTTGCATAGCTCTGATACTTTCAATTAAACTCAGAACACAAGCTTACTATTTCATTTGATGAGTTTCTTAATAAATCTTGGTGAAACTACGTGCTGCATTATTTCGCACCAAATGAACGGGCTATTGAACGTACAAGGTGTATATATAATATATAAGCCCCTTAGGAGCCCTGAAGCCCGGTCCTCAGAGGTCCTATCGCGAAATGAACTTTTGATGTACACATGGCAGGCCAAGCCCTACAAAATGATATATACATCATGGGTCTAAGACTTATAGTTGCTGAGATATAGCGCTCCTTTATTAATATAGCTTATATAGTAAAAAACGGTACTAAGACCCCTTTTACGGCCGTGAGAGGTCAGATCGCGAAATGGAAAAAAGTCATTTCTTGGCAGGCCAAGACCTACAAAATGATAAATACATCATGGGTCTAAGACTTATGGTTGTTGAGATCTAGGGTGATGACGGACAGACAGACAAAAAAGAAAGCCATGATCTATCTTTCTTAAATTGGAAGGTGCGGGTGGGGGAGAAGACACACAAAACTTGTTTGCACCAGGACGGCAGATACGCTGGGCGCCAATCTGTCTGCTTGGCCCTTGAACAAAGGTTTAGTTTTGTTTTAATTAGGTGTGTTTGAAGTACATGTAATGATGAGATGAAATCTCTTAGATCCTATAAACCACTAATGGGACGGTTTTTTTTATAGGGGCCCTTCTTTCACCCCCACCATAGCCGATAGTGCAACGGCCATGGAGGCACCACGGGAGACATTGCGGGGACTTAAGCCATGACCTGAAAAATGTCCTAGGTCCTCATCGGAGATCGTACCAGGTACCCTCAGGTCGACAGTCGAGTGCTTTTACCACACGACCATCCGTCCCGCGCTGTTATAATTAGGTCGCGGGGCCCTGTCAGGTGCCGGGTCTCTCAAGCTGGGCTGACTGCCCTGATACCAACAGCTACGTGATTTTAAAATATGTCCGTTGAACAATCTGCTAACATCTGCGCCATTTATCTAACTCAGTAGATAAACAGATGCCAAAATAATCAATCATTGATTTAAAAAAAAAAAAAAACTAATCATAACCGTAGTGTTATTTTTTTATGAATTAATTGTTTATATATATATATATATATATATATATATATATATATATATATATATATATATTGAGTAATTCTTTATGACAAGTTTTAAAAAAAAAGATGTAAACCAGATCTAGGATATCTGATAAATTAGTTAGAGGAATGCAATTAGTTTTAGATCTAGACATCGTTGAATGACGTACCTGCCTGATTGGAAAATTCAGCACATGATGTAGATAACTGGGTAGACTGACGGTGAGTGCAAAAGCCCCCCAGTCATTGGCGAAGTGAGCAGCGACAATGGCAAGTAATGCAGGGGATCTCAAAACTGTACACCACATGGGTGATTGAACAGAACTCTGGAACCATAAGATATGAAGGTTGACATTAGAAACGCTTTAGGTAGTCAAAAGCTATCCTAGAAATTTATAAATGACTCTTTTGTTGATCTCTTAAAATGACTTCCTTATCTACTTCATTGTGTCTGAAAAACATTTGACCTATTTAATTTACCCAAGTAAATCTTTACTTCAGTTTAAATAAAAAAAGTTTCCTTAACTCTAAACGGGCCACCGGGTCAGATAGAGGTGTAGAATTCATCTGTTTCTATAACCTCGGTTTGTGTGGCTAGCACAGCGCCCAGCCGCCTTTATTTCCCCAACGTAGGTCAGGTACCCATTTACAGCTGGGTGGACATGTGGGACGACTTTTGCACCAAATTTCACCTTGAAAAAATTCCGACGATCGAACCCAGGACTCTCAGGTCAACAGTCGAGTATCTACACCACTCGACCATTCGTCCAACTTCAATTTAAATAAGTAATGACTTTATTTCTAGACTTCGACCTTAACGGTAAACCAGAAATTTGTTCTCTGGTCAAAAGTGTGTTGTGTTTATATTGGGAAATGTAGCAATGACTTACAGCACTATGTGAAGTTCTGACATTCGCTTCAATATATTCTTCATAACTAATGATTGACTTACACTGACTTACAGCACTATGTGAAGTTCTGACATTCGCTTCAATATATTCTTCATAACTAATGATTGACTTACACTGACTTACAGCACTGTGTGAAGTTTTCACATTCGCCTCAATGTATTCTTCATAAATAATGATTGACTTACAGCACAATGTGAAGTTCTGACATTTGACTTAATATTTTCTTCATAACTAATGATTGACTTACAGCACCATGTGAAGTTCTCACATTTGACTCAATATATTCCTTCTCTGATTGTGAGATTCTTGGATGTTGCGCCGGTGTGTCGTGTATCAACAGCAACCAACCAATGGACCACAACAAACCAAATCCACCTGAGGAACCAATATTTTCATTCAAGTAGCATCTTTACATGTTCCCATATTAATAATATACACGATTACATGTAATACGTAGGCCAGTGGGAAAGGTATCATGTGCAATTATTTAATACCTATTAATAGCTCTTAAAAATTAAAGCTCTTTAGAGAAATAATTCATTTAAAAACTGTATTTTGTGATGTTATAATAATATTGATGTGAAATAATTAATACTATGATTTGGAACTGTTATAAACTGTTATATAATATCAAAATAATGTCTGCCCCCTAAAATATGATATTGCCGTACATTGTTTACCGTAAATAAAACGTTTATATAGAGCTATATACCATCAAGTTCATTGCTTTAAAAAAGATATACAGAGTTAGATTTTTAGAATTAATTTGCCCCCCCCCCCCCGGCTACGGCCTTGTATGTATATATATATACTCACCGAAGATGTAAAACACTAAGGGCCATCCACCCATGACGTTGCAGTCAGCCAAATAGCCTGCCACCCAAGTTGCTATCACCATACCGACTTGGCAGCCTGAGGGTAAAACGAGTCACTGGATACAAAGCAAGGTCAATAGCTTATAGGTCAATCACGACCATATAAGGTAAGTTTAGAAAACGGAATTACATTTTGACATGTTTATATCCACGGTGTAAGATAAGTTGCTTATTAAGGATTTGATATATGGAAATAAACTAATGGAAAGAGTCGATGGTCTGTGAATTTATCATTTATCACAATGTACGATATTCAAAAGTAACCGGTTACATAAGTAAGTCAAATCTCTAAGAATAAAGTAAGTTCAGCGAAGCAGTGGAATTAATAACTGAACATTGAGTACTGTCTGTACACGACTTTAAATTCACATCACTAAATTGTAATAATTAAAGATAGCTAGTTGACCACAGGATAACATTATTAATTGAACAAAGGTGTAACACATGGTAATATAATAACGATGCTAATTGAACGTGTGTTGCACATGGCCATAGAGTTACGACAATCTAATGAAGGAAGGAGGGACATCAGTAAAATTAATAGCTAAACAAAGTAAATTTAGCTATAACAAAAAACCTTGGATAACAAGCAACTATTGAAGATAACACACAGACAGGTATTTTCAGGAATGACCTCTCTTACCTGCATACGTCACAGTCATCAACCAACTTTTCTCTCTCTCTGGGGCCCACTTGGACCACATTGTGTGCATACACGGCTGAGCTAGACCCTAAATGGTTGAAGAAAATTATTGTTGAAGATAAATACAAACACAGTAAAGTTTCTATCTTCAATACACGCTAAATGACATAATCTCCCCAGTACACATTCTGGGGGCAAAGTTCAGAGTTCAGAGCTCACAATAAACTTCTGTGAATCGGAAAGTAGAAAGTCTAGAAACAACAATCATTAAATTTCATTTTGATCGCCCCATCAGCAACATTTCACTATTGTAGTTCATTTTTACGCGCTGGATTTTTTTTTACCCGATAGAAATATAATTATTTCAGTTAATTTAAGAACAATTTCCCTCAATCTGAGATAAATGAGGAACTAATGTTAACCTGGTCGTTTTAAATCAAAAGGGTGAGCAAAGAAAAATGTCAGAAAAATATTTATTTTATGTTGAAATATTCAGCAGCTTTGCATGTGGTGAATGAAAAGATCTCCGAGAGATTAACGGACTCAATTTTAATGTAAAAACAAGTCAAACCAAAACAAAATCAGAAGAGAACAAGACTAGTCATATTAACACACTGCAGAACACGACTAGTCATATTAACCCACTGCAGAACAAGACTAGTCATATAAACCCACTGCAGAACAAGACTAGTCATATAAACCCACTGCAGAACAAGACTAGTCATATTAACCCTCTGCAGAACAAGACTAGTCATATTAACCCTCTGTAGAACAAGACTAGTCATATAAACCCACTGCAGAACAAGAATAGTCATATAAACCCACTGCAGAACAAGACTAGTCATATTAACCCACAGCAGAACAAGACTAGTCATATAAACCCACAGCAGAACAAGACTAGTCATATAAACCCACTGCAGAACAAGACTAGTCATATAAACCCACTGCAGAACAAGACTAGTCATATAAACCCACTGCAGAACAAGACTAGTCATATACACTCACTGCAGAACAAGACTAGTCATATAAACCCACTGCAAAACAAGACTAGTCATATAAACCCACTGCAGAACAAGACTAGTCATATTAACCCACTGCAGAACAAGACTAGTCATATTAACCCACCGCAGATCAAGACTAGTCATATTAACCCACTGCAGAACAAGACTAGTCATATTAAGCCACTGCAGAACAAGACTAGTCATATTAACCCTCAGCAGAACAAGACTAGTCATATAAACCCACTGCAGAACAAGAATAGTCATATAAACCCACTGCAGAACAAGACTAGTCATATTAACCCACAGCAGAACAAGACTAGTCATATTAACCCACAGCAGAACAAGACTAGTCATATAAACCCACTGCAGAACAAGACTAGTCATATAAACCCACTGCAGAACAAGACTAGTCATATAAACCCACTGCAGAACAAGACTAGTCATATACACTCACTGCAGAACAAGACTAGTCATATAAACCCACTGCAGAACAAGACTAGTCATATAAACCCACTGCAGAACAAGACTAGTCATATTAACCCACTGCAGAACAAGACTAGTCATATTAACCCACCGCAGAACAAGACTAGTCATATTAACCCACTGCAGAACAAGACTAGTCATATTAAGCCACTGCAGAACAAGACTAGTCATATTAACCCTCTGCAGAACAAGACTAGTCATATAAACCCACTGCAGAACAAGAATAGTCATATAAACCCACTGCAGAACAAGACTAGTCATATTAACCCACAGCAGAACAAGACTAGTCATATAAACCCACTGCAGAACAAGACTAGTCATATAAACTTTCTGCAGAACAAGACTAGTCATATAAACCCACTGCAGAACAAGACTAGTCATATAAACCCACTGCAGAACAAGACTAGTCATATAAAC
Source organism: Bulinus truncatus (assembly GCA_021962125.1). Lineage (NCBI taxonomy): Eukaryota > Metazoa > Mollusca > Gastropoda > Planorbidae > Bulinus > Bulinus truncatus. Next base: position 575,822 of record JAGDYQ010000123.1, read on the forward strand.
CCACTGCAGAACAAGACTAGTCATATTAACCCACTGCAGAACAAGACTAGTCATATTAACCCTCTGCCTTGGTTCTCAAACTTTTACACTTCACACTATGACAATAGTTTTGATTACGCGACTTATCTAAAATCTTTTTCTTTGTTTCCGCAGCCCTTCTGTAAAGAGAAAACTACAATTCGGAGAAGGAGCGTAAAAGCATTGTATACTGAATATATGGATATCCCCATTTACTTTGCAGATTTGCAAAATTTAAGTTTTGTTAGAAAAAATATAATATATAGAGTTGAAATAATGCATTTATAACTTCTCGAGCCGTGAATTATTTATTTAAGATTTTATCGCGACACGCCATGAAATTCGTAAAGTTCCTATAAGGGTGAGATATTTATCTCTTGTAAAATATAAACCACAATGTTTTTTGTTTTATTTGCGGTGCCTTTTTTTTTTTAATTCCCACATTGGAGACACCACGGGAGTTGTGGAAAATTTCCCTTGATTCTCACCGGAGATCGAACTCGGAAATCTCAGTCGAGCGATTTACCACACGACCTTCCGTCCCCTGTCCTCCACCAGGGGATCACGACTAACATTTTTTAGATCCACTGATCTATTGAAATAATTTAGTAAAAAATCACGTCATAACTAAATGACCTAAGCATCAATATATAATCAATACAGCTGTGTTGCATTACCTGTGACAACCCCTGTAAAACTCTGCAGGTGATTAACAAGTAGTAGTTGTAAGTAGCCGCCAGAGGCGTCAGTAGTGACAAAATGGAGGTCGCAAGAATGCCATATCCCAGGATAAGTTTAGGCCCAACCTTGCCGGACAGGTAGCCTCCCAGGATCTGTGTGCTGCAGTAGCCATAGAAGAACGACCCTAGCAAGTTGTCCTGCTCACTCTCTGACCAATTAAATTTGGAAGACTGCAAAGTACAAAAGAGAAACAAAAATCTGTATTCAAGTGAAAAATATTTACACAGACGTAGGTTAGGGGCCGTCCATAAAGTACGACACGCTCCAAGGGGGGGAGGGGGTATAAGAAAGTGTGACAGTTTGTGACAGGGGGAGGAGGAGGTCAGGCCAAGTGTGACGTCACATTTTTTATATATTTTTTATCTTATTTCTAATTTAATTTTTATATTTTTTTTACTAAAACTTAATAGTTTTAAAAATAATTTTCAAAAATTTTGTGAAACTCTTGAATTAGTTTTATGTCAAAATAACATGAAATGCATATCTTTTCAATGTGTTGTTCACAATTCCTCATGCTAGTTAGGAGCGCTAATATACTGTTGAGAAGCCTTGTTTTATGTGTAGCCTTACTGGAAGTGTTATTATTTCTTTGTTGTCTGCTGCATAATTATATCACTGATCAAGAAATTAGGAATTTGTATTATAATATAAAAAAGTAATTGAAGTTGCAATCCATCACTTTGTTAAAATAATCTTGATGCCTTATTCCTTGCAACCAGTGCACCAGGAAGAAGTGCTTATAATCGCGTGGAACGTCGAATGGCTCCATTTAGCAGAGAACTGTCTGGTGTCATATTGTCAAATGAACATTATGGCAGTCACTTTGATTCGCAGGGCAGAAGAATAAATGAGGATTTTGAAAGAACAAACTTCAAGTTTGCAGGTGGAACTTGAGCTGAAATCTGGTCGCATGTAATTGTTGACCGATTTTCAACAGTTGCAGAATATATCAACTCTGAGAAATCTGAATTGGATGCAGCAGAACTGGTGTCGAAGGATAAGAAATGGTTTGTGAAATGTCAGGACATAAAATGTTGCGACAACATTTTACCTTCAACATTTTACCTTCGAGATTATTTCCTCCTCCAAATCCAATCCCAATCAATCAAATAACTGATGGACTCAGAGCTTCAAAAAGAGCAGATGCAGATGCTCATAAATTTCCTTCATTGTTTGTGGCACAAACTCTAAAATTTGATGGCATTATGCCAAGATCAATTGGAGTTTTTAAAGTGCAACCATATGATCTTTATTGTCCATCTTTGCAGACCACCATACATGATCGACTCTGCAAAGTGTGTTACTTATACTTTGCTTCACAAACAATTATGAAGAAACATGCAGGATAGCACAGAGCTCGGGCGCAGGCAGTGGCGCAACACGGTTTGACTCCACATGTTCAAACCCATAAATATTAACTTATTTTTCTTTTGATAGCTCTGTAGTACTAAAACAGATTCCGTACAGTAGATGTACATTCTATTTTGTATGCCACTCCAAAATTTTATTCTTTTTGTTGGTATAGTGTAAATATACATAAAAACACAAAACAAAACAAAAACAAAACTGGTTTTATGAAGTTGTTTCGGACGATCATGAATCAGACGCCATATCCCATTGGCCATGGCAACAGTTCATTATTGTCAATATTTGTGAATAAAACTACCACCTATATAACTATACTACATGGTAACACTATAAGAGTGAAAAGCTTATGTCCTTCACCTATTTAACTGTGGATGGAAGAGGTATGGAGGGGGTTTGTAGAAAAAGAAATGGATGGTGGGAATGTGGAGGGGGGCTCAGGGAAAGGAAGGGTTGGTGAGCCCCCCCCCCCCCAGCCGACCAAATAATCCATACATATTTTACTATATAAAGTTACTAAAAAAGACTGTCAAACTGACTTTTTTCAATATGTGAGCCCCCCCCCCCCAGCATTTTTTGCTGGTTGCGCCACTGGGCGCAGGAGAATGTAAACAAGTAAAGTTCCCTTAGCCCTAAAGGGCCATCGGGGCAGATGAAGTGTAGAATTTATCTGTTTCTATAACCTAGGCATATGAAGGGATTGTGCCCAGCCGCCTTTACTCCCCCAACATAAAGTCAGATCCATTTAAAGCTGGGTGGACTTGGGGACTTTCACCAGAACCTGAAAAAGTCCTAAGGTCCTGAGAGTCGAACCCGGGACCCTCCGGTCGACAGCCAAGCGATCTACACCACTCGACCACCCGTCCTCTAGGAGAATGTGCCAACCCCAAATTTTCCAGAATCAACTCAGATAAAATGCATCGGTCCTTTGAGAATCGCTGCTAGAATGAAAAGAGAATTCATGGCAATTATTGGCAGAATGGAAAATGCACATTCAGAGGATGTTGAGTGGCTAGATGAGGATGAATTTGATCTGTCTGCAACTATCCTTCCAGGAAACGATGATGGGGAAATATTTATGTCAGTCGTAACTATGGATGAACACTTCACTTCACCATGGATGGATGATGTCTAGTGAATATTTTTTTAAATAAAACATAATTCACAGGCCCACTATAAACATATTCAATATAGCACCAGAGCTGCTCACATAATTTGTCAATCTAGTACTTTTTTAGTCGCATTGTTTTGTTTCCATTTTTATTATTTAATCACTGGTTGAGGTCAAGTTTCGCTAATCTACTTCTTATCCTGTGTCGATAGAATGCATAATCGGAAGATTATTTCAAAGTTCACCTCACCCATTGTAAATGAATAGTTAGCAGAGAAATGATGTATAAAATAAATTGAAATAAATTGTCAAGTCTAATTTTTGCAATTTTTTTTTCAAATTCAATGGATTGAGTTACTGTTTCAAACAATAACTGACACAACTGTTGACAATTAGTTATTCTACTATTAAAGTCATTTAATAATCTGATAGTTCTTTTAATATTTATATTTTAAGGCAGTTTAATAGTGAAGTGCGATTTAAGTTTTCGATTAAATTTTAATTAGTTGGTAATTTAAAAAAAAAATTCGAAAGTGTGACTTACTTTGGGGGGGGGGGCCCTGAGATTTGTGACACTTTGTGACAGGGGGGGGGGGTAAAAATCGTCAAAAATAGCGTGACGTACTTTATGGACGGCCCCTTAATAAAAAAATGTTACGTTGTTCTGAGGTTGGCATTCTGCAGCACGCGGAACTCTTTACTGAATGCTACAAGGTTCATTTACAATCCAAATACAGTGGATTCCGCTTAATTGGGACACCGTTTAATTGGGAAAGCCGCTTATTTGGGACAAATCTCAAAGAAACCAAACCAAGAAGCGAATAGTAAATATGTATGTTTTATTGGGACACCGCTTAATTGGGAAAGCCGCTTATTCGGGACAAATCTCAAAGAAACCAAACCAAGAAGCCAATAGTAAATGTGTATGTTTAATTGGGACACCGCTTAATTGTGAAAGCCGCTTATTTGTGACAAATCTCAAAGAAACCAAACCAAGAAGCCAATAGTAAATTTGTATGTTTAACTGGGACAGCCGCTTAATTGGGACAAAAAGCCTCGGTCCCGATGTGTCCCAATTAAGCGGAATCGACTGTATGTACTGTTTATAATAGATTATAGTAGATTATAATAGTCCAGGTGCAGCAAGAAACATATGTGCGATCAACTTAATCGGTTGAAGTAACTAAACTTTCTTAGACTGGGCTTGGAAAAAAAATTCCCTAGATTCTCACTGACCATTGAACCCGCGACCCTCAGGTCGACAGCTCTACACCCACTCGACCATCTTTCCCTCTCATTTATCCAAACGAAACTGAGACCATGAATATATTCTACGTGTAGAGCATACAATAAATTTAAAACCATTAAATTGTGTCTTGAATGAATAAATGTGACAATAGATTTAACTTGTAACATCAGAAATACATGTGTCTTGAATGAATAAACGTGACTATAGATTTAACGTGTATATCAGACATACATGGTGGTTGGATGCACTGACATGTATTCCAGCTGTACTTGTTTCATTTTGAGTATCTACCATGGCCAGTATGGCTATATTTAAGTCCATACGTATTGTAAACATGTTGATGAAACCTAGAAACGACCACAGAGCCAAGATGTACCTGGCAGGTATGTAGCAGGAAGAAACATGTCCTGTAAAAGAATAAAAAATAAAAAAATAAACCGTGCATGTAGTGTATAACAATATAAGGATATACAGAATATGATAGACATTGTGATATATACAACGAATGACAAAGAGTACCAGTTTCAGGATAAATTTAGTAACATCTTAAAAAATTACAAAGGGAAATAGGAAAGAAGAAAAGGAAGAGCACTACAATTCCTTGGATTATCTCCCTTTAATCGGAGATAAATGTAAGTATAATTACAGCTGTTTATGTACACATATAAACAAGTACATGTACTTTGTCAGGGATATATGCTATATGGATTTTTTAAAACTTGAGCTTCAAGTGTTTTTCACAATTACTTTTATCTTAATTTTGCAATCTCATCTGTCTATACCCATTCAAATAGGTAAAACTATTTTCCCCCCATATACTAAAATGGTTGGAGTAATAGGAGGGGGGGTGTGATAACTACGAAAAGAAAGACATTTTATCTAGAATTCTGCACTTTTAAAAAAAATAATAGAATGAAATTAATGAAAATACAGAGTATTTTGGACTGTCACATACTTGAGTAAGTCGTGTGTAGGATCAGAGTACAGTGGACTGATATATACCTGTTTGAGATCAGAGTACAGTGGACTGAGGTATACCTGAGGGAGTCTTGTGTTTGATCAGAGCGTCAGTTTCCTTAGCGTGGTGTTCGTTGCCGCCAAGACTGGCAGATGACTCATGTGACTCCACCAGTACATTGTTCATAGAATGACCAGGCGTCATCATCGGCGCATGGTCTAGGGACAACAGAATATTTAAACCAGCATGTATATAAATATATATATACGTACGTCTCACTGTGTGTGTATGTGTATGTGTGACTTGTGTGTATGTGTGTGTTTATGTGTGTTTATGTGTGTATATGTGTGAATCTGTATGTGTGTGTATGTGTGTTTGTATATGTGTGTATATGTGTGTATGTGTGTGTGTGTATGTATGTGTATGTGTGTTTGTATATGTGTGTATATGTGTGTATGTGTGTGTGTGTATGTATGTGTATGTGTGTGTTTATGTGTGTTTATGTGTGTATGTATGTGTATGTGTGTGTATATGTGTGTTTATGTGTGTATCAGTGTGTATGTGTGTTTGTATATGTGTGTATATGTGTGTATGTGTGTATGTGTATGTGTGTGTGTTTATGTGTGTATATGTGTGTATGTGTGTGTATGAGTGTGTATGTATGTGTATGTGTGTGTATATGTGTATATATGTGTGTTTATGTGTGTATGTGTGTATGTGTGTTTGTGTATGTGTGTATATGTGTGTATGTGTGTGTATGTATGTGTATGTGTATGTATATGTGTGTTTATGTGTGTATCAGTGTGTATCAGTGTGTATGTGTGTTTGTATATGTGTGTATATGTGTGTATGTTTGTGTGTATGTGTGTGTGTTTATGTGTGTATATGTGTGTATGTGTGTGTATGTGTATGTGTGTATGTGTATGTGTGTATGTGAATGTGTGTGTATGTGAGTGTGTTTATGTGTGTATATGTGTGTATGTGTGTGTGTGTATGTATGTGTATGTGTGTGTATATGTGTGTTTATGTGTGTATCAGTGTGTATGTGTGTTTGTATATGTGTGTATATGTGTGTATGTGTGTGTGTATGTGTGTGTATATGTGTGTATGTGTGTGTATGTGTGTGTATGTGTGTGTATGTGTGTGTATATGTGTATATATGTTTGTTTATGTGTGTATGTGTGTGTATGTGTGTTTGTATATGTGTGTATATGTGTGTATGTGTGTGTGTATGTATGTGTATGTGTGTGTATATGTGTGTTTATGTGTGTATCAGTGTGTATGTGTGTTTGTATATGTGTGTATATGTGTGTATGTGTGTGTATGTGTGTGTTTATGTGTGTATATGTGTGTATGTGTGTGTATGTGTGTGTATGTGTGTATATGTGTATATATGTGTGTTTATGTGTGTATGTGTGTGTATGTGTGTTTGTATATGTGTGTATATGTGTGTATGTGTGTGTATGTATGTGCATCTGTGTGTATATGTGTGTTTATGTGTGTATCATTGTGTATGTGTGTTTGTATATGTGTGTATATGTGTGTATGTGTGTGTGTATGTGTGTGTGTTTATGTGTGTATATGTGTGTATGTGTGTGTATGTGTGTGTGTGTATGTGTGTATGTGAATGTGTGTGTATGTGAGTGTGTTTATGTGTGTATATGTGTGTGTATGTGTGTGTATATGTGTTTGTATATTTGTGTATGTGTGTGTATGTGTGTGTTTATGTGTGTATATGTGTGTATGTGAGTGTGTTTATGTGTGTATATTGTGTGTATGTGTGTATATGTGTGTATATGTGTGTATATGTGTTTGTATATGTGTGTGTATGTAAGTGTGTTTATGTGTGTATATGTGTGTATGTGTTTGTATATGTGTGTGTGTATGTAAGTGTGTTTATGTCTGTATATGTGTGTATGTGTGTGCAACTCATTCCGACATTAATTCGTTTTTTTTTAAATATGAACCATGTTTTCTCAAACTATTTTCACGGCTACATTTTTGCTCCCACAGATTTTGAAAATAATATTTAGTTTTCACTGCCGGCCAGACGTCAAGCAATCCAGTCAAGTAAATAAGCAACATCTTATTCTGTAATATGCCAATATGGAATGAATGATTCGATACTTCTTAGTCTGTAATATGCCAATATGGAATGAATGATTCGTTACCTGATTTAAACAGTTATATACGCTCGGTTCTTTATGATATCGACAACGCTTGATATTTGTTCTGGAACGATGCCAAAGTTAATAACACTTTTAATACAATTACCGATTCTTCATTGCTTTCAATGATATTAAAGTGACAGACTATAAGTATATGCTATGAATTTAAAACAGGTTAGATTTATTTCCGATGTATCGGACAAGATATCAGAATTTGCGTCAAAATGTTCTGATCTCCTTATTCGATACTTCCAATAATACACTTATTTTGCGAAATGTGGCCACAACAAAACCAAAGCGAAAAAATTGCCAATGGAATGCAGTAGATAAACTAATAAGATATACAGTCATGCTTCTTAATCCGAAGTTAATCCGTTCCTGGAAGTGTATCGAATTCCGAATCGTTCAAGTTCCGAATAAGTTTGTTTTATTCTATATAAATCTCATAAAATGGATAAAACAGTTCCTGGATAGCAATTTATTATTTAAGTCATTATTTAGAATTTTGATTTGCTACACTAAATCCTACAGCTGTAGACAGGTTTTATAGTTCATTTCGAAGAGCTATACTATGTTGTTGCACAACTTTTTTTCAATTCAGTATTTTGACATCATAATCTCCACCCACCCACCCACTCCTTCCGCCAAGTTTATCTATAAAAATTACTAAATAAATATGCCATTAGCTTCAGAAGTCTACTAGATGGTAGGCCTAGTGCTATCTACTTGTTGAAAATAAGGAAATCAATTACTTTCAGAGAGCATACACTAATGTTTAAAATTTTTACCTCCATAGGGCATGTATAATGACTTGAAAAGTTGAGCATGACAACAAAACTCACCCAAATTCTAGAGTTTACCTCCAACGGACTAATAAAGTCAAATAAGAGATTACAAATAAAAAAAAACATTACAAATTACAGAAAGTCCGAAAGCTTTATTGCACTTTCCGTACTCAACAAGCAGTAATAAAGTAGAGAGTATTATCGCATCCATATTTAGATTTACACTACATTTATACATTATATATATATATATATATATATATATATATATATATATATATATATATATACTAGTTGCAAGTACCCGGCTTTGCCCGGGTTTAAAATAAGGTTTTCTGTTTACCTTCTGTTTTCTCCCTACCCCCTCTCTCCCTTCCTCTCTCTCCCTCCCTCCCTCCCTCCCTTTCTCTCCCTCCCTCCCTCCCTTTCTCCCCCTTCCTCCCTCCCTCCCTCTCTCAAATCTCTCTCCGTCCCTCTCCCATCTCCCTCTCTCTCCCCCTCTCCCCCTCCTTCTCTCCCCCGTCCATCCTCCTCCATCCTCCTTTCCTCTCTCTCCCTCCCTGCCCCCTCTTTCTCTTTATCTCTTCCTCCCATTTCTCCCATCCTCTCCCCTCTCTCCTTCCCCCCTCTCTCCCTCCCTAACCCCTCTCTCCCTCCTTTCTCCCTCCCTCCCCCTTTCCACCTCTCTCTCTCCCTCCCCCTCTCTCCCCCCTTCCTCCCTCCCTCATTCCTTCTCTCTCCCTCCCTGCCCCCCTCACTTTTTATCTCTCTCCCTCCCTCTCTCTCCCTCCCTCCCCCTCTCTCTCCCTCCCTACCCCCTCTTCCCTCCCTTCCTTTCTCTCTCCCTCTCCCCTGCTCCCTCTCTCCCCTACTCCCTCTCCCAACTCCCTCTCTCCCCCTCCTTTTTCCCCATTGTCCACCCCTCCCTCCCTCCTCTCTCCCCCTCCCACCCTCCCTCCTACCCTCCTTTCCCTCTCTCTCTCCCCCTGCCCCCTCTCTCTCTCTTTATCTCTCTCCCTCCCTCTCCCTCTCTATATATATATATATATATATATATATATAAATATATATATATATATATACTTATTCTTATGGCTTCACACTTCTTCTAAAATCCTTCTTCATTCCTTTATCTTCCTCAAACTGTACAAATCAGGAAGCATGAAAAAACAACAACAATTCTTTGCATCACAAAGGCACAATACAGCACCAGCGCGCAAGTTCTATTCGAATCAGGAAATGACGTCACAGAGGAATTTTACTTATGGCGCCGTCGAGATTACTTTAATATAGTAAAATACTAAAATAAAAAAAAATAATTACAATTAAACTACCCATCGAGATGAAACGAAACCTGTCCTATAACCTTCCCCATGTAATTATGTGTATGTGTAGCAAATTTCACATTATTTGGTTATCTGGATCTTGAGTTATAAGGGAACAGACAGACAGACAGACAGCAAATGCCTCTTATAGGTATAGAGACTAGTTGCAAGTGCCCGGCTTTGCCCGGGTTTAAAATAAGGTTTTCTGTTTACCTTTTGTTTTCTCCCTCCCCCTCTCTCCTTCCCCCTCCCTCTCCCTCCTTACCCCTCTCTCCCTTTCTCTTTCCCTCCCTCCCTTTCTCCCTCCCTCCCTCTCCTTCCCTCTCTAACTCTCCCATCTCCCTCTCTCTCCCTATCTCCCTCCCTCCTTCTCTCACTCCCGTCCCCCGTCTCTCCACCTTCCTCCCTTCCTATTCCCCCCTCTCTCCCTCCCTGCCCCCTCTCTCTCTTTATCTCTCACTCCCTCCAATTTCTCCCATCCTCTCCCTCCCTGCCCCCTCTCTCCCTCCCTCCTTTCTCCCTCCCTCTCTCTCCCATCTCTCTCTCTCCTCCCTCTTCCTCTCTCTCTCCCTCCCTCCCCCCTCTCTCCCTTTCCTTCCCTTTCTCCCTCCCTCCCTCTCCCTCCCTCTCTCCCATCTCTCTCTCCCCATTCATCCCTCCCTCATTCCCTCTCTCTCCCTCCCTGCCCCCTCACTCTTCCTCCCTCCTCCCCTCTATCTCCCTCCCTACTCCCTCCCTTTCTCTCTCCCTCTCCCCCTGCTCCCTCTCCCCTGCTCCCTCTCCCACTCTCCCCCTGTCCACCCCCTCCCTCCCTCTCTCCCCTCCCTCCCTCCTACCCTCCTTTCCTCTCTCTCCTCCTGCCCCCTCTCTCTCTTTTTCTCTCTCTCCCTCTCTCTCCCTATATCCCTCCCTCCTTCTCTCACCCCCGTCCCCCCCCTCTCTCTCCACCTTCCTCCCCCCCCCTCTCTCCCTCCCTGCCCCCTCTCTCTTTATCTCTCACTCCCTCCCATCCTCTCTCTCCCTCTCTCCCTTCCCTCCGCTTTCTCTCACTCCCTCCCCTCTATCTCTCCCTACTCCCTCCCTTCCTTTCTCTTTTCTTCCCTCCCTTTCTCTCTCCAACCCTCCCTCTCCCTCCCTCCCCATTAATCTCCCTCCCTACCACCTCTCTCCCTCCCTCCTTCTCTCCCCCTCCTTCCCTCTCCCTCCCTGCCCCCTCTCTCTTTATCTCTCTCCCCCCTCCCTCTCTCTGTACAATTAAACGTCAAATTACGCTTCTTAAATAAACAGAAAACCTTATTTTAATCCCGGGCAAAGTCGGGTACTTGCAGCATGAAAAAAAAACAACAACAGTATTTTTTTTCCCGTCCCTAGCCCTTTCTTCACCGTCCGTTCAATTACACATTCACTTGGTGCGCGATTTTTATTTATAGTGAAGGCGATCCCATACCGTGGATACTTTAATATAGCATAATACTAAAATAATTAATTACAATTAAACTACGCATTGAGATTGTATTAATAATGTTAATAATGTCACAGAAACATTTTAATTAACGTATTTCGGTTTATTAAAGTGCACCTTTAATTTTAATCTTCCGAATACATAAAACGAAAGGTAAATAGATATGACTATTAATTTCATCATGTTTACAATTGGAGTTTCCGGGAGTTACCCCTCTTTTAAAAATGTGTCATAGGGAAATGACGTCACACAGGAATTTTATCTATGGCGCCGTCGAGATTACTTTAATATAGTAAAATACTAAAATAAAAATAATTAATTACAATTAAACTACCCATCGAGATGAAACAAAACCTGTCCTATAACCTTCCCCATGTAATTATGTGTAAGTGTAACAAATTTCACGTTTTTTGGTTTTCTGGATCTTGAGTTATAAGGGAACAGACAGACAGACAGACAGACAGACAACAAATGCGTCTTATAAGTATATATATACATATATATATATATATATATATATATATATATATATATATACTAGCTGTACCCTGCAAAACCGTTGCATAGAGTTATATCCCCCCTTTTGCTTTGATCGGTAGGCTAGGTTATTTTTGGTTTCGGGCAGATCCGATTTTTTTTTCATGATTGTATTTTAAACTGGAATACTGTTGTAATATATATATATATATATATATATATATATATATATATATATATATATATATATAATTTAAAGACTAGTATGATAGTATGGCAACATGTATCCACGAGTAATTAATAAATAATAACACTTACATTTATCTAGACGTGAAATGATCAAACTGTTATTTGGGCAGCCTATGTACAACTGACAGTCTTGAAGTCTGCCATTATATCACAGTAATGAGGGAAAAATTCTGCAATGAGATGTAAGTTATGTGAAACTATCGATGATGACAATCGATTTGTATGACAGGCATTTTGCGAGGTGTGTGACGCAAGTCACGAGCTGATACGATAAGAAACTTGGTAAAGATCAACGCTGATAAGTCAAACAACTAGTGACGATATCAAACGATCATCGCCCTGGATGTAAATAGTTTAATGTGAAATGAGACTCACACCGTTTTTTTTCTGAATCAATTTTTTGTTGACAGCATAACAAGACATGGACATATTGTGTCGTGATGGAATGAATTTAACACTTTAATATACTAGGGCCTCCTCGAGACCGTGGGACGAATCAGGGTTAGTGTGTAGGGGAGTGCAAAGTAAACAGTACAACACAAAAAGTGGTACCTAACCAGTGCTTTTTTTTCCGGTACGCACCGGTACGGAGTACCGGCACCTTTTTCAATGTGTGGGAAAAAATTATTACTTTTCTTGTAATTTAACGTTTATTATTAATTTATTATATTATTAATTTGTTAAAATTTAGTTATTTTAAAATAGTATCTGTGCAGCTGTGATTTAGCTTGGCAAGAGGTGCGAACTGGTAGTTAAAAATGAGGCAATCCTTCACTGAGTACCGGCACTTATTTGTTTACAAAAAAAGCACTGTACCAAACAATTATTATTTTCCTTTTTTTTTTTTGAGTTTTTTTTTTTTCAATTGTGGTATAGAATAATCTTGCGAATAACATATTGGTTATTTAAGGAGTCCAAGGAATTAGGTCAAGTCAAGTGTAAGTAAAGAAGGGATTGGTGGCCGAGATGTGTTCGACTGTCGAGTCCCGGGTTCGATCAACAGTGAGGACTAAGGGAATTTTTGCAGTTTCTGATGAAATTTGTTTTAAAGTCCCAAAATAACGACCAAGCTTTAAACGGGTTCCTTACATTACATTGGGGAAATAAAGGCAAGCTATACGTTGTGCTGACCACACAATCCCTTCATATGCCGTGGTTATAAAAACTGTTGTATTCATTCTTTACTTTAGATTTGACGCAGAACCCACACCGCTATTATTTATATATATTCATCATAAATCAGAAACGTAAAATACGTTTAACTGGCAAAGACACTGATTTTTTTTTTTTAATTTATGAATGAAATATTCATAAATTAGCCTACCTGTACAGTAGTGAAGAACAGGTCTGTGTAAACTTTTTCAGTCGCAGGTTAAATTTGGGTTATTAATTTGATCAGCAGACCGGACTAATAGAAAATGGATGGAGAGTTAAGATGTAAACGTCATGACTTAATTGGGCTGGTGTCGTGCTGCACACTGAAACGAGCAGCTGGCTGCCAGCTGGATTAGTCAGCAGGGGGCTGGGGGGCATATTTGGTCCGCGGGCTGTGGGTTTCCCATGGCTTGTCTTGTATCAAAGTTAATCACATTCACACTTAATATTCACCGCTGGTGTATAGAGTGAAAGTGAGTGACATTCATAAATTAGACGAACTGATGGGATCGATATTTTAATGAATGTGACATTTATACAATACACGGGTTCATGGTATATAGCTTTAAAAAAGCAACAACAATTTGCACAATAATTGTCAAAAAAAAGTGAAATTTAAAAGAAATGAACACATTAATTTAAAACTAGAGTTATTTCTACACTTGTTTCTGAAGTTTCGAAACCAAGTTGTGATTCACACACAAACACACACACACGCACACACACATACACACACAATATGTTTATAGGAGTCAGATGTTATCGCAAGGACATCACAATATACACGTGATCATAGATAATACAATGGCCGACTTTTCAAATAAATAGAAAATATTCTTTGATAAATATCGATTCAGGCAGACAGTTAAATTTAATCATTTATTTAATATTTGTCCAAATGATCCATGTCAACTCAATCAGTATTTTGACAATTGTTCACCCGACCCTCTCAGATCTTCCTGAAATTTTCAGGGCTTGTTATACATACACAGTTAAGTGATTCCTGAAAATTTCTGGCCGTTTGGTCAACATCATTCTGAGATATGATTTTTTAAAGTTTGAATGGTAGTCGCGAGTTCGCGTGACATTTACATTTTTGCGATATTTGCACGTAAATATTTCAAAAAATAAACAAGGTATCAGGCTGAAAATTTTAGTATTTGCTCAATGTTTTATCATGAGTTGAATGATGTATTTATCTCAAGTGTAGCTTGCACACAGAATGCCCTATAAATGTCCCAACATTGCACTTCAGACAGTTTTCACCAATATATTTGACCTGGTATCGCCAAGAACCTATAAGACATGGAATGATGTTTGTATACATTTATTAAGTACCATATATGTGTTTTGATAGATAATTCATGTTAATCAATAACGGTGTACTCATTGTGGGCCTCTTTATGCATCATGGTCGTCCATTTTTGCACGCAATGCGACCCCCAGATGACAATGTTGACAGTAATGTTAACATGTTTTGCACACTTGTTAACCTTGGCAAGTACTAGCTATGTTGAAAAAAATTTCATGTTGGTGTCTTGACGCCTTCTTGGTCAAACAATGAGTAAATATAATGTAGACAATATTATTTAGACAATATAATGGCGAGAAAATTACTAAGACATCAAATTACATATAACATGATATATGCAACAAGATGTAAACAACTAGATATAAACTTAAATGATTTAGACAGCATGATATAGACACCACTTTATAAACTGAACGATATAGTCTTCAATGATGTGGACAGTGGACACCGTGATTTAGACAAGATTGTATAGAGTGAATGATATAGTCTGCTTGATGAGCACATATTATAATGCATACAGTACATATTATAATACAAACAGTGCATATTATAATACAAACAGTACATATTATAATACATACAGTACATATTATAATACAAACAGTGCATATTATAATACATACAGTACATATTATAATACATACATTACATATTAAAATACATACAGTACTGTGCTGTCTATGTGCTTCACACTATCAACACATTCATTATTTCTTTAATACTCACATATGTTCACGGATGTCATTACTCCTGGGTAAAATCCCAAAGACAAATATTTCAATACAGATGACAAGATGAAATATTAATTGTCCATCTCTTCTGATGTTTATTTGTCGCTGTCATTCTTCATAGGTTTAGTGATATTCCTGTTTAAACTCAAACTAAGATTACAAAAAAAAAAAAAACAATACTGATTACATCTGACGATAAACATTTGCTGTTGTTTAAAAAAAATAATATTATTTTATACTGAAAAAAAATCTTTTATAAAAGTGTTAGGAAATCCTCTAGCAACCTGTGTACACATTGTTGAATGAAACACACACACACACATACCATCTTATGCAGCGATATTTCTACACACGTGTCAATCCACTGATATCTACTGTTTAAAGTGACTGTGTTATCGGTTCGATTTATCAAAATGTGAGAGACAGGTGTGGGGTTTGTTTTGTGCTGTGATATGACACCGTTTTAGTTAGTACATTTTAAATGGTTAAGCAAAACAAACAGATCACAGCTTTTACAGTAAGCAATTAATCCATTGAAAAAAAAAAGCCATCAAGTAGGTTTCAAAGACTGGCTACTAATGTTTTATCCGCTACAAAAAGAGTAAACCAAACTGGGTTTTGAGAAATGCACGGTCCCAATAAAAGGTTATCAATATAAATGCGTTATAATAATTTAAAGCCATTTTTATATTTAAAAATTCATAAGCTTGCGTCGTGAACGGCCATGTTTACTCGATACTTGTTTTTCAAAGTACGAGTACTCGAGTGCATTAATGGAGTACTTGTACGCATACTTTACTTGGTATATTTCTATTTGTACCTAGGGTACTTTGTACTTATAGTCTTACTTTCAATTTAAAAAAAAAGAACGACTTGTAATTTTTACTTGCACAATGTGTACTCACACTTTCGCTTGTGTACTTGTACTCGTACTTGCACAATGGGTACTGACACTTTTGCTTGTGTACTTGTACTCGTACTTGCATAATGGGTACACAACTTTCGCTTGTGTACTTGTACTCGTACTTGCACAATGGTTACTCACACTTTCACTTGTGTACTTGTACTCGTACTTGCACAATGTGTACTCACACTTTCGCTTGTGTACTTGTACTCGTACTTGCATAATGTGTACTCACACTTTCGCTTGTGTACTTGTACTCGTACTTGCACAATGCGTACTCACACTTTCGCTTGTGTATGTGTACTTGTACTTGCTAGGTCGGTACTTCTTGGAACATCTCTAATAATGAGAAAGCTTCTCTCAAGAATGTTATCTTAAGATATACAATGTACCTGGTTATTGATAATCAGTATTCTAGCATGTTGACCCTTTAGTGTTTGAGACAGCCATTGTAATACAAAATTGGATCTCTGACTTACGCTTTCAAATAATTGGAACAAATTTCGAAACGATTTAAGAAATACCGTATTAAATTAACTTATTATCACGTTTTGTTCGTCTGTTGGAAAGTTATTTTAGTTAATTTCAGTACTTTCATACTATTTTAGTGTTGTGGAATAGTTTTATTATTTAAATACTTTTATTGTCTGTGAAGAACTATAAAAATTAGTAATGAGTTTAATTATCTTTGAAGAACAATACAACACTCTTTAATTAGTCTTTTTATCTATGAAGAACAATACAACAATCTGTTATTTGTCTTTTTATCTATGAAGAAGAATACAACAATCTTTTATTTGTCTTTTTATCTATGAAGAAGAATACAACAATCTGTTATTTGTATTTTTATCTATGAGAACAATACAACAATCTGTAAGCTATAATCAGCAAGTCATAAAACAAGAATTATCTTTTTTTCTCTTTGAAACTTTTAACTATTTTCTAAGCCTCTAAAAAAATCTGATAATCGCTCTATTTAATTTAACGAGCCGTTTGCGTTAGCTAAATGAGCGCGATTTACATCTATTGATTCGTTTCTATTTGGTTACACATTTGCTAAAATATAATATGGCTGATTGTAAAGTAAAATGCAAATCGGTTAAATTTGGCGAGTCCGGAATTTTCGTTGTGCATATTCAAAATAAAAAAATATTAACATTTGCTATATTTATTTATTTCCTGATACCACTAATATTTAGAAATAATTTGACAATGAGTATTATTAGGGATTTCCTTACATCACTTATATAAGGGAGACATTGAAAACAAATGTTTACTTTTAGGGGATATATTAATTTTTGCTACTTCTAGCGACAATTGGTAACATTGGTATAATATTAAGTAGGTAAAACTTAAACTTTATTTATACCTTGGCGTTGTTTATTTTCAGTGAAATACTAAAATTAGTTATAGGCCTACCTGACATCACCTATATAAAGTGATTCATTTAATGAATTAAATAAAACCCTTATGTCTAGTAATATTCCAACAACAGTTGTAAATAATATCTTTCATTGATTTTTGTGATTAGCTAATATCAGGCCCGTAGCGTGCGGGGGGTAGGGGGCAGGGGGCCGCCCCCCCCCTGCGTTTTGTCTGGCCCACTCTGCTTATTTGTTCTACTTAGTAAAATGTATTACCTGCCCCCCTGCTATTGCCTAGCCCCTGCTGTAGAACGCCTGGCCCCTGCTGTAGAATGCCTGGCCCCTGCTGTAGAATGCCTGGCCCCTGCTGTAGAATGCCTGGCCCCTGCTGTAAAATTTTCACGCTACGGGTCTGGCTAACATTGGTTGTATACAGAGATACCTTGACCTTATCTTAAATCTATGGTTTTTTTTTGTGCATTGGCGAACTAAAAACGTTTAGAGTTTCAAAGCCATCAACTTATCGATCTGTCATACATATCCGTAGAGTTTCATTCACATTTAAACTTTAATTTTCATTAAAATCTCAAAAGTATTAAAACAAAAATTTAGTTATATTGAGGTCATCAATAGCTATACGATTTTGGTATGATTTTTTTTTATTCAACTGAAAACTCCACAAAACTAATAATCAATACGCCCCCCCCCCATAAGACTATTGGTATAAAAGAATATATACGCACTTCATATTAGTGATATACGAGTATACAAATCTCAACAGCTTTTGGAGTTTCGTATTATGTCAGTAAGTGGATAAAGGGACTTAATTTGTTTGCCATGAAAGGATGAGAAAAAATTGCATAAACATGCCATTTTAGAAATCTAATAAATAATTTGAGTAGTTTAGTGGCACTGATTTTATTCCACCCGAACACACCTGTAGTTTACTTCTTATCACGTATAAGAATCGTTAAAATAACTTGTTGTTAACTCTGATCGGAGTGCCAATTGAACAATGCGTTTTAAAGTCTGAACGGAAGTCTTGGAATACTGTTCATTCGATTGCCATCAAACCGAGAAAATTGCAGAAAGACGATATATTATATAAGTCGCTATATCTCTCCTTGCAATGAAGATAACGAAAATCCATTTACAGGGATCTTACTATTTCAACGTTTAGAATTTCATATCCTTATGGGTAGAGTTAAAGCTTTGACATAATCAATGTGTTAAGGTATTGAGTTAACAGCTGAACATACAATTGTGTTAAGAACTGTTAAGTAAGATATGATCTTGAGATACAATAGTACAGGCATACATACAGACACACACGCGCGCATACACACACACTCACACACACACACACAATACGAAGGAAAGATAACAAGTATAAATCATGTTTGAAGTGAGTGATATAGTTAAGAGAAGGGAGGCACAAACAGCGCCGTATGAAAAAGCTAAAGGTGGCTGTATGAAGGGGATAAAGGTGGCTGTATGAAGGGGATAAAGGTGGCTGTATGAAGGGGATAAAGGTGGATGTATGAAGGGGATAAATGTGGCTGTATGAAGGGGCTAAATGTGGCTGTATGAAGGGGATAAATGTGGCTGTATGAAGGGGATAAAGGTGGCTGTATGAAGGGGATAAAGGTGGCTGTATGAAGGGGATAAATGTGGCTGTATGAAGGGGATAAAGGTGGCTGTATGAAGGGGATAAAGGTGGCTGTATGAAGGGGATAAATGTGGCTGTATGAAGGGGCTAAAGGTGGCTGTATGAAGGGGATAAATGTGGCTGTATGAAGGGGCTAAAGGTGGCTGTATGAAGGGGCTAAAGCTGGCCTTAGGAAGTGGTTAAATTTAAAACGTGAAAAAATGAAATATATTACACATCGCCTCATAAATATATTGATTCAAGATCAATCTGATCCACACTGTTGGTTGATAGGAATGAGTGAAAAATTGAGTACGGTTGAAGAGAATGTCATAGAGAGAGAGACAGAGATAGAGAGAATGAGAGAGAGACAAAAGATAGAGAGAGAGAGAGAGAGAGAGAGCGAGAGAGAAAGAGTGCGAGAGAGTGAGAGAGAGAGAGAGAGAGAGAAAGAGTGCGAGAGAGAGAAAGAGAGAGAGAAAGAGTGCGAGAGAGAGAGAGAGAGAGAGAGAGAGAGAGAGAGAGAGAGAGAAAGAGTGCGAGAGAGAGAGAGAGAGAGAGAGAGAGAGAAAGAGTGCGAGAGAGAGAGGGGGGGGGGAGAAAGAGAGCGATATATATATATAATGTAGGAGTGTAGGGTGGTTTTATGGTTAAGAAAAGACTGAATTGAACGAGCAGAAGACAAAAGACATTGAGTGAAACAGAAAAGAAAATGAGGATTAAAAGATACAAAGTCCATAACCAATTCAATGAGGATGAAAATCTAATAAAAGAAATCAGGGACGAGACGTGAGTGTTGCCTGTCATAACTCTTAAAGAAAAATTTGTTGATGTTTTTACGCTATATACAAAGCACAAACGTACATAGATCTATTTATATATTTGTATAAATTATAAGTCTTACAACACATAATATATAAATATATATATATATATATATATATATATATATATATATATATATAGAGAGAGAGAGAGAGAGAGAGAGAGAGAAGAATTTATAAATATCTAAACTTGTAGTCATTTTTCTATGAATGATTATGCTAACATTATTCAATAAACGCAGTACCGTTATATATCATTTTCTATAAATATGACTGTGACCGGCAACACTCACGCCTCGTCCCTGATAGAGATGTATTCTCTCAATCATAAACAAATCTGGTCACATGACATCAAGATGGAAGCAAGAATCTCTTCACAAGGACGTTTGAATGTAAACATTTTGGCCTACCTAAATATTAATTATGAATACACAGCTTGAAAGTTGCATTTTTCGTGTCACGGTAATGGTGACTGTAATAAACATAAAATACAACTGGAATTCGATTAATAAAGTAAACGGCAATTAATGCAATGACGTCATTTTTAAATGTGTGGATTTTATACTCTCTAAGCCAAAGACAAGCCGATGCTAAAATTGATTGTTTCATGGCTGAATATTGCTCCCCTTGTTATCATTACCACATACGCCACCGTGTGGAGGTCCGCCTGTACCCCCCTGTTGACATGGTCAGATACACAGAGGTGATCCGCCCCGACCCCTGTTGACATGACCACATACGCCACTGAAGAGGTCCGCCTAACCAACCGAATAAGATTAGATTCTAAAGGGAAGCCATTTTATCGCCTACAGGCCATTACTGTCTGGGATCACAGAGCTGTTGAACTTTAAATGGAAAACTGGAGAATTTCCACACCACGAGTTTTTCTTTTAACTCAAAAACTTGATAGGGTGAATGACGTCATCGTTTCTTGGGCTTTTCTATCAGAGACTTTATTTTTTTTCAAAATTATTTCTAAAAATTGACTGAGAATATTAAACGCTTGCATAAGTTATTAAATTTAAGATTCTAACGGGTAGTGAATTATTTCAACATTTGTGTCAGTGATACAACATGTGTTTCTTCATGTAACACTAACACAGGGCTTTGCTTAATATAATGGGGTCGAAATAAAATTATTTTTGGAGAAAAATGAGATCTTACAATACGAAAGCACAATTCTATATAAATATCTCATATTCGTCTTGATACCCAGCAATAACCTATGGTAGTTTATCTGAAATCAGGTCTATTTTTCTACTTTCTAATTCCTACTTCTTACTTTCTAATTTCTACTTCTTACTTTCTAATTCCTACTTCTTACTTTCTAATTCCTACTTCTTATTTTCTAATTTCGACTTCCTAACACTAAAATTTGCATCGAAAGTTATAATAATTAGAATTTTTTTCTTGATTTGAACATTAAATAGAAAACGAAAAAAAAATTCACATAGGTTCATTACCTAGTGTTGATTTCTTACTATTGTCATAGCTTGCTCCTCATGTAGTTGTGTTAGTATAGTTGTGTTGGTATAGTTGTGTAGGTATAGCTGTGTTAACATAGTTGTTTTAGCACTGTTGTGTTAGTATAGTTGTGTTAGTATAGTTGTGTTAGTATAGTTGTGTTAGTATAGTTGTGTTATTAAAGTTGTGTTATTATAGTTGTGTTAGCACAGTTGTGTTAGTATAGTTGTGTTATTATAGTTGTGTTAGTATAGTTGTGTCAGTATTACATTTAGACAATAGAATGAAACAGTCAATATGTTGCTCGTCTCCAACTTCTTGCATTACTTGAGACGTGTTACCAGACAAATGAATAATTGTATTCATTGTATTATGAAATCTATTTTAAAAAAAATCTTATTGTGAACCGAGAAGTTCACAATAAGATTTGTTTTTACAATATTACAAAATAATGTGGAAATAATTACAAAACCTTTGAAGATTAGAAAAAAACTAAACATTTAATAATAAACATGAAACATACGCTTTATATCAAACGGAATAGTAAACAATAGATCAGTTTAACCTCGACGACTGGTTTCATTGGTTTATATTGTCACATGTTTCAATACGGAATAGTTGATCGCTTGAACCTTTCAGACTGGTATAATCAGTTGGCTTGTCATTTCTTTGACATGTGATGTATGGCTTGTTGTATGAAGTTTTGCATGAAGTGTTATATGGCTTGTGTCATGGCTTGTTGAATGACGTGTTGTATGGCTTGGTGTAAGACGTGTTGTATAACTATCGTATTGCGTACTTATGACGTGTTGTCAGGGACCCCAGAGTGTAGAATTAGTCAGGGGCCCCAGAGTGTAGAAATAGTCAGAGGCCCCAGGGGATAAAACAGTCACCGGCCCAAGATAATCTGAGTCAGCTATAGCTTCTGTATTTCTGCAGTCTAAAATTTTTCAGATACAAATTTGCGGCCATCCAGCATTACAAAAAAACCCCGCAAAACAACAACTGCTCATTGGTCAAATATAGCCACCGAGGCCTCAACGTTGTTATAGCCACCGAGGCCTCAACGTTGTTATAGCCACAGAGGCCTCAACGTTGTTATAGCCACAGAGGCCTGGACGCTGTTATAGCCACCGAGGCCTCAACGTTGTTATAGCCACAGAGGCCTGGACGTTGTTATAGCCACAGAGGCCTGGACGCTGTTATAGCCACCGAGGCCTCAACGTTGATATGGCCACCGAGGCCTGGACGCTGTTATAGCCACCGAGGCCTCAACGTTGTTATAGCCGCCGAGGCCTGGACGTTGTTATAGCCACAGAGGCCTGGACGTTGTTATAGCCACCGAGGCCTGGACGTTGTTATAGCCACAGAGGCCTGGACGTTGTTATAGCCACCGAGGCCTGGACGTTGTTATAGCCACCGAGGCCTGGACGTTGTTATAGCCACCGAGGCCTGGACGTTGTTATAGCCACCGAGGCCTGGACGTTGTTATAGCCACAGAGGCCTGGACGTTGTTATAGCCACCGAGGCCTGGACGTTGTTATAGCCACCGAGGCCTGGACGTTGTTATAGCCACCGAGGCCTGGACGTTGTTATAGCCACAGAGTTCTGTGAAGAAGGATGTTAATCCTCACAACAAAACGGATATTTAAAGCATTCTAACAATCATAAGCTTAATTTTATGTCGCATTTAATTAACGTACGTGTATGATAAGGAATAAAGTTTAATGTAATTATGTCAACAATATAATGTAAAACAATAAATAAAAGAAGAAAAAAATTAATCAGTAAGCCAATATGACAATAAAAATACTACCTCTGGTTACATACATTCATATTCCTTTTACAATGCATTATTGGCTAAACTGGCTAAACATATTTCTATCATAATTAGTAGCCAAAAATAGCGGGTGGGGGGGGAGGCGCGGTGAGATGGGTTTCAAGTAGGGTGGTAAACATTCTTTGCGCCGGCCCTGTATATATATATATATATATATATATTGCATCAAACGCATGTTTCCCAACGTGTGGCGGCGCCACGATCCACAGAAGATATATGTGGCGATTGGATTGTTAACCACACACGCGATTGGAAAAACAATCAACCCTATGTTACATCGTTTAAGGATTTACTTTTGATTCATTAATAGTTTCCGTGAGATAGTTTCCCAGAAATTATTCCTCAATACAACACTTTATAATTTTGCAGGCTAATTGGCCAATTTTTTATTTGTTTTAAAAAAAAACCAGTTTTTCAGGTCTGTATCTCAAAATGAATGTTTTCCCTCTGTATTTTATACAGAAATACATCAACAGTTTTTTTTTTTTTAAATCATCTTTCTAAGCTCTCCTCAACCTGTCATTTAGTAATCCAGTGCTGCCCAAAGTGTTGTACACGTACCCTAGAGAGAATAGTTTGGCGGAAGGGGGGGGGTAGGCTGAGAACACATGGATTAAACATGCACGGCTTACAGTGAAAAACAATGAAATGAGGGGAATCTATGGAAAAAACAATGAAACGATGGGAATCTGTGGAAAAACAATGAAATGAGGGGAATCTATGGAAAAACAATGAAATGAGGGGAATCTATGGAAAACAATGAAATGAGAGGAATCTATGGAAAAACAATGAAATGAGGGGAATCTATGGAAAAAAAATGAAATGAGGGGAATCTGTGGAAAAACAATGAAATGAGGGGAATCTATGGAAAAAACAATGAAACGATGGGAATCTGTGGAAAAACAATGAAATGAGGGGAATCTATGGAAAAACAATGAAATGAGAGGAATCTATGGAAAAACAATGAAATGAGGGGAATCTATGGAAAAACAATGAAATGAGGGGAATCTATGGAAAAACAATGAAATGAGGGGAATCTATGGAAAAACAATGAAATGAGGGGAATCTATGACTTTAAACAAACAATGAAATGAGGGGAATCTATGACTTTAAACAAACAATATATTCATATATTTTACTTGGGGTACACAGATGACAAAAGTTTTGGGAAACACTGCAGTAAGTGAACGACACGTAAATACATCACTTGTTCTCTCATGTGACTCCAGGAAGAAAATCTTTTTTTAGAAGACCACTCAGCTGCTCAGCCACACTCATGGTAAACTGGTGTGTTCAAAATCAAAAGCTGGTCATAAAAGCTTTTAGGATTTACAGATCAAGATAATTATTGGAAGTACAATATATATATATATATATATATATATATATATATATATATATATATATATATATATATATATATATATATAATTTTCTTGTTATAGTTAGCATTCGTTGATTACCGTTATATTTATAAAATATCATTTCTATGTATGATTGTGTTGTACTGGACAGTAAACGCCTCTTTTCAGTTGTATACTGACTGGATAACATTTAGTAGCTCTTGTTTTAGTACGAAACTAAAAATAACCCTGGTTGCTGCACCCTCCTTCACTCCCCCTCCCCCTTTCTTTCAGGGGCCAGCTGTTGTATCCGACCAATCTATATACCCCCCACCCAACCAGTAATCTATGCATAGAACATTCACAAGAGTGTGTGACACAAAATTCCTCAGAGTGTGTGACACAACATACAAAAGAGCGTGTGACACAACATACATTAGAGTGTGTGACACAACATACAAAAGAGTGTGTGTGACACAGCTTATATCAGAATGTGTGGCACAACATACAACAGAGCGTGTGACACAACATACATCAGAGTGCGCGACACAAATTACATCAGAGTGTGAGACACACAAGTTACATTACAGTGTGCGACACACAACTTACATCAGAGTGTGAGACACACAACTTACATCACAGTGTGCGCCACACAACTTACATCAGAGTCTGAGACACACAGCTTAATCAGAGTCTGAGACACACACCTTACATCACAGTGTGCGACACACAACTTACATCAGAGTGTGCGACACACAACTTACATCAGAGAGTGAGACACACACCTTACATCACAGTGTGAGACACACACCTTACATCAGAGTGCGAGACACACCCTACAGCAGAGAGAGCTGACTCCAGCTGTTTTGTTTTAAATTAACAATGTTGTTTTTATTACAGTCTCAATAATGCAATAATTTGAATCATGTTTAAATAACAATTCTATTTATTTAATGCTGACAGAGAAAGTACAGAGTTGCATTTTCCCATTTCTATTTATCATTATCTCCCCCTTTGATGCAGACTTGTTCCGTGAGGATTAATGTAGTTGTTTCTCTTTTAGTTGACAGGTTCTTGTGTTTTGTAAACAATCATTCATGTTCACTCTCAGAAATAGTTTCATAGACTTGCTTTAGTCTAGACTAGTCTAGACATCTACGATCAGTACACCTACCTTACATCAGGGTTTCGCAATTCGTGTGCTCGCTTGTGTGCCGTGAGACGGTGTTTGGTGTGCCGCTAGACGATGCTTAATGTGCTGTATGTAAGACGGTGCTTGGTGTGTCGCTATACGGTACTTAGTGTGCCGTTAGACGGTGCTTGGTGTGCCGCTACAAAAACATTTCTTTTTTTTTTTTAACAAGAAGATTTCAGTCGAATTAAACTGGGTAAAAACAATCATTGTTTCAAGTAAATCATTGTTTCAAGTAAATCATTGTTAAAGTAAATCATTGTTTCAAGTAAATCATTGTTACAAGTGAATCATTGTTTCAAGCTAATCATTGTTACAAGTAAATCATTGTTTCAAGTAATTTATTGTTTCAAGTAAATCATTGTTTCAAGAAAATCATTGTTTCAAGTGATTCATTGTTTCCGAACATACAAGAAAAAAAAAAGAAATTACGGAACTCGAAGATAATTTTTAGAGCAAGCAGAATTATTGGGAGACAAATATCTAATTTCACAAAACGAATTTTTGTTAACAAAGGTTTTTTTTTTATTTTACGAGATATAAAAAAATATCTCTTATCTTTTGAATTTTCCGATGCAGAATTTGAAAGACTCTATCAATCAAAAAATGAGCAAAACATACATTGGATAACATATATTAGAAAGTATAATAAACATGTTTATTAATAAATATTCATTGATCACCGAACCGTGTTTTTTTCAATAATTAAAAAAGAAAAAATCACACAAAATCTTCAATTTTATCTAAATGTGCGAATTTTATCCAAATCGTGACAAAATCACTAAATTAAAAAATGTGCATAAAAATAAATTAGTGAGCTTTTTTTAAAACTGTCAAACCACTTAAGAAAATGCGATCGATTATCTATCTTTTAAAAAAAAGTTAAATGCAATAGCTAAATATAGTTTATAGAAAACACGGAATCAAAAGTAGCGGAAGATAAGGTGTCGTATTACTAGACCAGGGGTCGGTAACCTTTTTGAGATGGAAGAGCCTAAAGTTATAATTTACAATTTTCTCAAATTTTAAGAGCCACTAAATTTGTTGTTTCAATATTACGGTATTTGATCAAGCCGCAATTTGACATCAGAAAAAACTACAACTTGACATTGAAAGAGCCGCATGCGGCTCGCAGGCCTGAGTTGCCGACCCCTGTACTAGACTAAATACGATTCAAATCTTCCTTTTTAATATATTTGTACTTACATATAGAACTAAAAGCGATCGACGTTATTGTAGTTTTAAAATCAAATGAAGTTATTGTTTTAATTTAATTGTATAGCGCTAAATATTTCAAAATTATGTTGCGCTAAAAAATTTCTTACAAATTTCAAACAACAAAGAAATCCGGCTTAAATCCGGCACATTTTAACCGGAACCGGAATCGGAACCGGATTTGTTAAAACTACAAAATCAAAAACAGAACAGATGATTCGGTACAGCCCTAGTTAATATTGTTTCATTTTTTATATTCTTGATCTTCAGCACTTATCGTGAAACTTCGTCCTGGTACAATCAATCACTGCTCAATTATGCTGACTTCTTTCGGTCGAGAGGGGAGGAGTGCACCGAATATTGCCGATAGGAAACATGAGCTTACCTGTATCCCGAGTGACCTGCTCAGACCAAAATTTACATTTGATTACCTGTGTGAAGTGGAAATTTTTGCTGGTAGAGTAGGCTGAAATAATGGTTTTTATGTTTAAACACACTTACAAATAATACCCAGAATACATTTATCCACACACACACACAGGCGCGCAAATACATTCACACTGAAGCACGAGCTCACACGCTAGTACCTCGAATACAGTAACTCACACATACTTACAAACACACACGCACATACACGCACACACTCACGCGTATACTGACGCACACACAGACACACAAACAAATAACACATACACACACACACACACAAGCATACACACACAATATAAGCACACGCACACTCGTGATGCAGTCATACACACACATACGAACACACACACACTTACACACACAAACGCACACACACACGCACATACAACCAAACACACACACATGCACACACGTGAATACAGTCACACACATATAAAAACACACACGAACACACACACACACGCACACATATGCAAATACAGCCACACATACATACAAACACACACACAAAAACACACACACACGAATACAGTCACCCACACACATACACACACACGCACACACGCAGACAGCCACACGCGGAAACAGCCACTCACACAGACGCACGGACAGACACACACTCACGTGAATACAGTCACACACACATACACACACTCACATGAAACAGTCACACACACAAAATGTATACACTGTTTTCATGATTGTTTGTTATAGAACATTTGGTAGGTTTTGACGCCTTAAAATAACACAAAACATATTTTGAAAATGTAAAAACTACCAACGACCCCCCCTTTCCCCCACATCCCCCATAAATATCGGTAATGAAAAACTCCTCATTTCCAATAAAACTAGGGATGTGTTTACAAACTCCCACCACACAAAACAACATCTGTAAGTGAGACGTGGGCTGCGATATGAATCTGTCTAACTTGAACACTTCCTCACATTTCCGCAAATCTATTCATGTAAGAAGGCCAAAGAAAGTCTCACTGGAAAATATCATGTTATGCAAAAAGAATACATTCTTGTTGAACGCATTCGATTACTTCATTTGGATATAGGATCACGCGCGACAGGAATATTTCTGTTGAACAGTTATGCTCGATATCTCTACTCTTCTCTCTTTTTTATATATATAAACATATATGTTTACAGAGACTGTTTGTCAGAAGGAACGTATGGATTTGACTGCAGTGAAACATGTGACTGTCCAGTAAAATGTGAGACCAGTTATAACAGTTCACTTGGATGTCCGCAGTGTCCAGTGGGATTTCAAAGGTTATCTCTGTGATAAACGTAAGTGTTTTTTTATAATCTGTAAATGATACAAAAACTAATCCAAAGTTTTATTAAGACCGTAAAACCTATAAAATTAACACGTTCACCGTTATCAGTAACGAAATGAAAAACAATCAGAGATATTTATTTCAAGTAAAGTAAAGTTCCCTGAGCCCTAAAGAGCCATCTGAGCAGATGAAGTGTAGAATTCATCTGTTTCTATAACCTCGGCATATGAAGGGATTGTGGTTAACTGTACCAACCGCCTTTACTTCCCCAACTTAAAGTCAGGTACCCATTTAAATCTGGAACAGCTCATTAGGACGACTTTGAAACAAATTTCACCTAGAAACATTCCCATGGTTCTCATCGAGGCTCCGAACCCAGGACTCACATGTCGACAGTCGAGTGTCTAGACCAATCGGCCATCAATCCCACTATATTTCCAAGGCCAGTAATTATAATCTACATAATGAAAACAAATTATAGGTCGATATTTCAAGGTCAATCTCGTTCGTTGCATTCCCCTAGTCTATCTGCGGTCTGAGACCTAGTCTCTTAGAGCCCGTGAGATCAAGCTCGCTGTGTTCCTCAGCATAGAGAACTACCACAGGGCACGAAGCCCTCATACAGTCCAACATTGTCCTTCCAGTCTGAGGCATTCAAACAGCACATGTTCAACAGTTTTCCCAATCTCCTATAGGAGGCAGCACATAGGGTCGACATTGGGCCTCAACCTCATAGTACGCACATGAGTCCAATGGGCCAGTTCGAAACTGAGCAATCAGTGCCTGCTCAACTCTCCGCAGCCTCCAACACGGGGGAGGGGGAACGCTCAGATTGACCACAGACATCTCTACACGTCACCATCATTGTCCCAACTCGAGAACCACTGATTTCGTTAAAACTCCTGGTCTTGGCACATGTACAGCTTCCAGTGAGCTTCACCCAGTCACCCACGAGATTCGCCTGGGCATAGGTCGACCTTTTGCTTGCTTGGAAGTTGGGCCGGTCATTCCCAGGCACCCCACAGGAATCCCACCATAACATATATGTCAATATGAATCATTGATGGTATTAGTATGCCGTAATTAGATGTATTGGTTTTGTAACAAATAAGTTTTTTTAAATTTGTTAAGAATTATTATTTGAAGTAAATGTGTACATGCCCAGTGATCATATGTGTACACTTGTTGCAAAGTTTGATTTTAAGAAAATGTGACATTTTTTGGGGGGTCATCCTTCATTTCGCAGCAGCCATCGCCAGACTTGGCAGCAGTTACAGCCTGTGGACGGACTTCGTCAGTTTCATCGTCACAGGCTGTCTGTCGCTCGCCATAATCACACTTCTTGTCATCCTCGTGTGTCTGTGTTGTCGTCAAGTGGGCGGAGGACTTCGCTCGAGCAGTGCAGGGACGTGCAGAGGAGAAATCAATACACCACAGCTCCACAGAGCCACTGCTTCGATCAAACTTCTGAAGGTAATTGGTACTGACAGGGCTGGCCTTAGCCCGATCGAGAACTCAAAAGTTTCGTGCATGTTCTGTTAATCTAATCATTCTCCAAATCAAACGTGTCAGCGTAGCGCTCATTAACATAATTTTATTTATTACGTACATCCGGTTTTTTTTTTAAAATAGCGTTCAGATTTAAACAGTAGTGGAAGACATGTTTAAAACTATTGTGTACTTATATAGCGGCTGGAAAGCAGAAGTCGATAGTGAGCTCGACCAACATGCAAAAGGATACAGGGTTCGATCCCCAGGGAAGCCAAAAAATGTTCCGCCGACTCCTTGGAAGAGGAATTAGCATACAAGTCTCAAAGCCATGCATAAAGTACGTTTGAAATCATATCTGTTTATGTGCCTATTCGTCGCCTCCCTCCCCACCCCACCCCCACCCCCAGCGACCACATCGGTTAAGGGGATTAAAAAAAAACAACAACAGTACTTAGATACCAATATAAGCCACTGCAATACAATCTTTTTTTTCTGTGCCCAACAGAATCAAATGGCTAAATTGGTTGATAATTTTTAAATCTCAAAACAAAAAAAAAACAAATATAATTGGAGGCGGAATTAACGGCCGATGCATCTGAATCCTGTTGCTCCAAATTGTGAGAGACAGCACAAGTACTCAACCTACACACATGTATACAAAAATAACAAAACAACTTTATAATTGTACTTACATCTCCGTAAAATTTAGGCGTCCAATTTATTTCTTCTAATTACCATCGGATCAATTCTTATGACGCCTCTGTATTAGATGCAATTGTTTTGTTTAATTTTTCGTACTATAAGAAGGGCCACATTAAATACAAAATATTTACCTTTGATTTTTTTTCTTTGTTTCTACCATCTATAGAACGTCCTAAGTATTTGAATTTGAGTGACATTACTGAATCCACATTAAAGAAAACAAAAAAGGAAAGATGCTCCGATATCACCCCACAACCGCGGGTTATTTTGCAGTTCAAAAGGTGTGACAGCGTACAGCCAAGTCCAGTCAAGGGTCAAGCTTTTAAACTGAACAAAATCAAGGAAGATAAGCCAATGATGATGAAGAGGATTGTCTGTGAAGAAATCTGTGTAAATGGTGTTGAAAGGAGATCGCGAGGAGATGGTCGATATGAGAAATGTAATTCAGAAGTCAAAGGTCGACAACCCGAGATCCGCGAATGATTAGTGGTCACTGAAAGTGTCTCGGCTCCGTTAAATAAAGCGAAAATGATTTATTAAATTAAAGTTTTTATTGGTGATTTTATTTTTTACAGATACACATTCACAATCAAACGCGCGTATTCAAGTAGCACATGGGAATAAACTGTTGAATTTAATAGTCTGTGGGAGTAAACTCGTGAGTTTAATGGTGTGTGGAAGTAAACTCGTGAACTTAGTGGTCTGTGGGAGTAAACTCGTGAATTTAGTGGTCTGTGGGAGTGAACTCGTGAATTTAGTGGTCTGTGGGAGTAAACTCGTGAATTTAGTGGTCTGGGAGTGAACTCGTGAATTTAGTGGTCTGTGGGAGTGAACTCGTGGCGTTTAGTGGTCTGTGGGAGTAAACTCGTGAATTTAGAGGTCTGTGGAGTAAACTCGTGAATTTAGTGGTCTGTGGGAGTAAACTCGTGAATTTAGTGGTCTGTGGGAGTAAACTCGTGAATTTAGTGGTCTGTGGGAGTAAACTCGTGAATTTAGTGGTCCGCGAAGTCCGAATGTTGGCAACCATTTGTATAATAGATATAATATAGATATTATCAAATAATGTGGTCATGTAAATCAATCGATTAAATGTTCGTTAGTCTTTTCACTATATCTTTGTGAGTCATATATGTGTGTGTCTGTGTGTGTGCGTGTGTGTGTCTGTGTGTGTGTGCGTGTGTGTGTGTGTCTGTGTGTATTTTTAAGAACATGTTTATGATATGATTGCGTCAATTATGAATTTTTTCATTTCCTGAGTTAACAAATACAACGTAAATAAAGGAGGTACTCATTAATTGCTTATTTTTCAGTATTTTTTTATAGTCATATACAATTAATGTAATCAAATGTATTTTATTGGAAATTTTCATATATATATATATATATATATATATATATATATATATACGCACACACAGAAAGGATGATAATATTTGTGAAAAAAAATAATACAGTAAAAAAAGTGACATATTTTAATCTCGTAAACAGAGAGCACAATTCTGAATTTAAATAAAATCTGGGGGTTATTCCGGGACATGAAAATTTCACGGTGATTATTTAATGAGTTAAAGATTGACTGTACCGCGCAATCCCTGGGAGGAAACTCTGGTGTCCCTTTATCACCGAAGTCGTCAAAGTATGTCTATATTGTCTTCCCATTCTCAATTAAATTTTGTTTCTCAAAAATGACTTTGTGTACCATGAAGTTAAACTTTTGTGTCATAAACAAAACTTTTTGTGCCCTATTCTAAATATGTGTATCACAAACACATTTTTCAATCACATTCTACAAATTTTCGTGTGACACACACTCTGTTTCTTTCATTAGCTAAATATTTATATTCACAATCCAAATCTTTGTACAATAAAAAAATTAAAAAAAGACAAACAATTTTATTAACTTGTTTTTGACAAATGAACTAAATGTTTGTAACTGGTATATTATTACGTCATAGACTCTGCCGAATGAATCTGAAATAGTTTTGTAATGAAAATGTTAGTTAAAAGAATGAAATCAAACGCACTATTAGATTGAACATATTGATTTGACTGAATAACGTTGTCCACAATCCACACGATTGATTCAATCAAAGAATGCATTTCTCATATGGATTGTATGATTCAACACGAGACACGGGTATTGCGACCCTACCCCCAACTATGGGAGGGAGGGGAGGAGAAAGGGGGGGAGGAGGTTGCTTCAACATAAAAATCACAGTGATAGAGTTGGCCAGTCTCATATACCTACAGCAGAGGTCGGCGACCTCCGGCTCGCGAGCGCATGTGGCTCTTTTTATGTCAAGTGGCAGCTCTTTCGTTGTCAAATTGCCGTCCCTAACTCAAATACCATAATATTGGAACAACAGTTTTAGTGGCTCTTTAAAAAAAAAATTGAGAAAATTGTAAATTATAACTTTTGGCTCTTCCGTCTCAAAAAGTTGCCGACCCATCTGAACTATGAGGAGGTAAACAGCCTTAGGTTTCTAATCTAGGACATGTGCCTGGCAGGGTTCAGTGCAAGATCGAAGTGAACCAATCATTACAAGCATAAGTATAGTTTCTAATAGAATGTCATACATTATAGCCTCGTTATCTTTTACCGTTACTACTACATCACCAATACATTTTAGGCGGTTCTCTTTACCCCTACCCCCGCCCATTACGTGCGAGGGGGGCAGAGAAGGGACCCCCTGCGTTTTGTCTGGCCCCCTCTGCTTGTTTGCTCTGCTTAGTAAAATTTATTTCATGTCAACACCCCACTCCCGCTATTGCCTGGACCCTGCTGTAGAATGCCTGGCCCCTGCTGTAAATTTTCTTGCTACGGGGCTGTTACCCCCGATCTCCCCCCCACCCCCTCGAGCTAAAAACTTCTCCACGTCACCCAAGAAGAGACAGGTATATCGATACCTGTGTATGTTGATATCGATACCTGTGCAGGTTAATAGCCAGAACCAACATCACTTTTATTTTTGGAGGACCCTGAGAAAGGCTCCGGCTGTCAGACTGCATACAATGCACTGGCAGATATAACAGACCATACTTAGGAGTGTTACTCTAAAGGAATTTTCTGTGTGAAATAAAGACTGGTTCTCGAAGATTATCAATAGAACAAAAAAACAACAACAACAACGATGTAACCTGATGATAAAAAGCATGGACTTTATCTATTAGACATTCGTTTTTACCCAACAGATGAATCAAACAGTCTCTTTATGTTTACTACGTGTTAGACATTTTCTTCTCTCTATTCAAAAAAAGCGTCACGTTTTCGACTGAACAAGGACAATACATATATAAGATTCAACAGCACCACTGGAAAAAACAAACCAAAAACACGCTGTAGACTACAGAGCAGAGGTGGCACCGGGCAACTGGAATTATTTCCGTTCCCCGCCCTCGATGCTGCTGCCTACGTGTTTTCGCCAGCAGCTTTGAAAATATACGAAAAACCCATGACTCAGAAAAGTTTGCTCACCTCTGATCAATAATCCCCATAATTTTGAAAAACCATGCGTGCGAGTATCCCTAATATACCTTCCCCTCCTCTTCCCCTTACCACGCCTTTTTCCCAAAACTTCTACAGATTTGTCGTAGTTATAAAAATTCTTCGATTGCTCTCCACCAATATTAATCTTGTACTACAAGTTATTTAAGTACTTGAGTCATTCATGTATGTAGCGAGAACACTTCACTTAATCACACCGCTGCACATTTCTAAATATTCACATTTTTAAATAGAATACTTAAATCCACTTCTTAGTTTGTTGTTTATTTTGCTCATAAGAAAAAAGAGTTCATAATGTATAAAGCTTATCATAAATAGCTCTTTCTTTTTGAAAGAAAATCCAGAATAAAAAGAATATATTTAATTGACAAGTGATACCGATTAAGACAATTTTTGCTTCATAGTGAAGCAACGCCTTGGTAACTTGTACTTTATGTACTTGCTTAAGAGTAGATGTAGAGTAGATACAGAGTTGTTGTTTGTATTCAACCATCAGTTTGAGAAACAGAGACATCGACCAGAACAAATGGCAACTTATTTAGATATCCTTAGATTGATCAAAGTATCATGTTCGGAGTTTTAATAAATAACACGAAAACAAACGAATTAGTTTTACTTCGGCTTTCTGTCTATGACAGTAATAGGTAAATTATTTTATTTTATTAAATATTGTTTATATTTGTTTATATATTTGTTAACATACCAATTTTTTTAGCAACAATTCGAATTTCCAACGTTTAGTACTAGAATACTTGGCTCTTCTCAAAAAAAAAAATCATTTAAAGTTATACTGGGCTATGGCAAAAAAGTGGCAGTCAGGGATACATTCCTAATTGAATATTTTATAAATTTATACATTCCCCTAATTTATCATTTATACATTCCTAATTTATCACTTTATACATTCTAATTTATCATTTTATACATTCCTAATTTATCATTTTATATATTCCTAATTTACCATTTTATACATTCCTAATTTATCAATTTATATATTCTAATTTACCATTTTATACATTTCTAATTTACCATTTTATGCATTTCCTAATTTATCATTTTATACATTCTTATTATCATTTTATATATTCTAATTTGTCATTTTTGCATTTTATTTTTCACTTAACTTTGTCTCTCACACATTTACTATTTCATGCATTTATACATTCGTAATTTATAATTTTATACATTTATTATTTCATTATATTTTTTCTCATAATCTACTTTTTATACTTTTATAAAATTTATTCCCAATAAAAATTTACCAATGAGAACTCGTAATGCTGTATTTATTGAACACAAAATATCAATATCCTTATAAGGAGTGTTCACGTGTCCAGACGGTTGGTTTGGTGCCAGTTGTCAGTACATGTGTCTTGCCACAGGTGAAACTGTCAAGCAGCGGTGAATGTAAAAGAAAACGTCACATGTGAAAGAGGGTGGTTCGGTCCTCTGTGTCAGTATGGTAAGTTGCAATCCATATTTCATACTTTCAAACATAAATTTTAGCTCATCCCTCTGCCGGTCTGTCTGTCTGTCTTTCTAATTCTTTCTAACCTAAAAAAAAAAAAAGTACGAAATAATTAAAAAAAAATTACAAAAAAAACTTAAAAATATTAAGCACTTAAGAAAAATAACTCACAATATTATACAAGTAATGATATAAATTATCATTAATAAAACTAAAAGCGTAGGCGATTACAATGTGAACCAAGAAAATAAATCTGTACATTTGTTGTACATTTGTTGATAAGCAGCAGTAAAATAATAAAACACTATATATATACGATAGTTTACCCATGCTTTTATTTTAGTCTTTATAACTTGTATAAATATTTATATGATATAAAAGTATTTTGTTACTTTTAAAATAGATCAAAAAATAAACTTTGTTTTGTATTTCTTTACACACACACACACACACCCACACACACACACACCTCTCTCTCACACACACACACTCTCTCTCTCACACACACCCCCACTCTCTCTCTCTCTCACACACTCTCTCTCTCTCACACACATACACACACTCTATCTCTCACACACATACTCTCTCTCTCACACACACACACTCTCTCTCTCTCACACACACACACTCTCTCTCTCACACACACACACACACACACACTCTCTCACACACACACACACACACACATCACTCTCTCACACACACACACACACACTCTCTCTCGCACACACACACACTCTCCCTCTCACACACACGCACTCTCTCTCTCTCTCACACACACACACTCTCTCTCTCACACACTCTCTCTCTCTCCACACACACTCTCTCTCTCTCTCACACACACACACACTCTCTCTCTCTCTCTCTCCATCACACACTCTCTCTCTCACACACACACACACACTCTCTCTCTCTCACACACACACACACTCTCTCTCTCTCACACAATACCCACCCACATTCACACACAGACATAAACACTCACATAAATAACGTCTATCGTTTTCTTCCCTAGACGACACAAGTAGAGATATCAAGAGCGTGATATCAGTTCCAACATTACAACCTGAGCTCACACTAGACGATGACGATAAAACATGCACAGGGAATATCAGTGTCTTGAGTCTGACTTGGAAGAAAAGGACTCATATTCCTGGCTGAGAGTAACACTGAAATATCCAGGTAAGCTAAACTAACATTAAATCAATGATAAACAGTAAATATGTTGTTTTTTTGTTGCTTTTTTTTTTTAAAAATTATACGTAAATAAGATCGGAAGTGGTGGTCTCAATCCGATGCACATGCGCCGAAATAATAAAGTAATTACAAACTGCCTCTTTTTGCATATTACAGTGAATGTGTCCAGTAGCCATATCTGACCACTAGTGTGAAGGGTAAGGAAGGAAGGGAGGGTGGAAGTTGTCGTGACTTTACGCACAAAGAGCGTTTGGAATTGCAGGATTAAATAGATAGGACTGGGTCGAGAGGTGTGGAATAATATTGAAAAAAAAAAGTCACCCTAGCATAGAACTGGTCCAGATACTAATATTGCTACAAGTATGTCTAATTGGAACAAGTCTCAGAAATCATTTCAATATCTACGCAGCCATAATAAGAACGAATTAATTGTCTCTGACCTATATTTATCATGGGTCATTTATATCAGAGCAAGTAATGGGTCAAATGGAGTCGCAAAATTGGATGGGTCTACATGGGTCTGTGGGTCAATGTTCCCTGACCCACGATCCATACTTAGTCTCCCTAAAAAAAACCCGTCGTCGACGATTTTTTTTATTTCATGGTTTTCTATGGCGACGGCACCATCTTGAAAATAACAACATTCAATGTGTTATGGGTCATGATGGGTGTGGAGTCAAGAACTTGATGGGTCATATAGGTCATGGGGTCGCTCAGTGACCAGTGCGCTCTGGTTATATTTACAGTATTTAATTTTATCATCAGCTGATCAAAACAAAGAATTGGCTCAACAGCAGGCATTGATTTGATATTTGTATATAACGACAACTTGTTTCTTTAACACGGGGGACAGTATGATGACACCTGGAATTTTTTTTAGTTTATGAGTTTTTAATTGGCTACTTCGGGGGTGGACAAACTTTTCTACAGAAGGCCCTTTTGTAAAACTCCAGTTATTTATCAAACAGACGCATATATATATATATATATATATATATATATATATATATATATATATATATTTATTTATATATCATACAATTCACATATAATTAAAATATTAGATCAATGACAAACAACCATGCATTTGTCCTTTATTTCGCATTCACAATTAGAGTATGTACATACATGGGCCGCATGATATTCGCTGAAGGGCCGCTGCGGCCCCGAGGGGTATAGTTTGCCCACCCCTGGGCTACTTGATTAAATAGTCAGTTAACCAGTCATGACCAGTTTATAACTGTGTTATCCCGACTTTATCAAGAAACATACCACTAATAGGACTACTTCAGCTCCAACATACAATCTAATATATTTGTATAAAACACAACCAGCTAAATGTGCTACATCCCTACCACAGTTATTGGATGGCTAAATTGTTATACATGACTATCAGTTTTTTCCATTTCATTTGTTCCGTGTACCAATGATTTTTTCTGCAAACTGGTAATATATTTTTAAACTCTATATAAACAGATTTCACCGTGTATCTGTTTACAACGTGCAAGAATTAAGGAGTGGAACCACATTTGGATCATAAATCACTTAATCAGTGGCGTAGTGGGTGGGGGGGGGGGGGACAAGGGGGGACAAGGGGGGTTATCATGTGCGGGCTTTACTACAAAGGGCGCACATGGTATATTTACATATACTATTATATGGTTATTTAATGGGGTGGGAAGGCTCTAAAATATAATGCCCCGGGCGCGAGTTAAGCTCGCTACGCCCTGCATTTATTACCCCCCCCCATGTTGTAATGAGACCCAATTTACTCTGCTATTCTCGACAGGACGCAGCGGCTCTCTTAGTCTGGGATTCCTGAGTGGGCAGCTTCAAATGCCATGTAACCAGCGCCATTTTCCAGTCAGCGCCACAACTTTCGACATCTACTGCACCGTTGACTCACCTGTCCAACAGTGTTACACTTAATAAGCCGAGGTTTATCCCTTTACATCAGCAGGTAAGTGCTCACTGTCGTACTAAAATTAAAGGGACATAACCCTCCACAATGGGAATTAACTACTCTCTGCTGTTGGTATTTCAACACAAAACATAAACAGAGTTGCTGGAAATGTTATGTAATGCTCGGATCATACTCCAGGATACTATTTACTTATGGAAAAAGAAAATATTTATGATACAATTTTATAGTTTTTTCATTGCATGAAGTTTTCTGATGACCGATGATGCTTTTTATAAAAAAAAAAGATATTAAGATAAATAATCTTAAAACATTTTTTATTGCTTGCAAAAAATTAAAAGTAAAGATTTTTTCCACTCTCAACTCATGGGGTAATAACTTAATATAAACTTCACATTCTAAAGGCCATCAGGGCAGATGAATTGAAAATATATCCTCTGGCCAAGTGTAGAATACATATGTCTCTGTAATGGAGTGTAGAATACATATGTCTCTGTAATAGTCATAGGGCATCTATATCATCTCTAGAACCACGGTCTTTATCCAGGCCAATTGTGTGACTAGCAGAAATGCCTTGTCACCTTTACTTCAAACTTCAACACTTGAACGTGGGAACTGCTACAGGACCTAAAAAGATCCCTGAAAAGATCCCTAGATCCTTATCGAAGCTCGGCCGCCGTCAGCCGAGAGCCCTACGCCTAGAGTGTCAGTTCTTCTACCTTTCTTTTAGCTGTGACTCAACGAGGCAGCGTGTGATTGATACCTCTTACTTTTGTCCCCCCCGATTTTATGTGTAAAATGACCATTGTCCAAAAAATGTTTGGACTTGACAGCGTTCACCAGGATCTGATCTTCTGTGGTGTATTGGGAGGAACGCATTGAACGACGTTCCCTTTGCCTTTTTTTCAGAACCGGAACGCGTTCCGGTACTTTGTCCCGACAACTCCACTCCCCCTCTCTTCATTCCTTACTTCTTATTTTGCCAATACACCACTGCCTGATATTCAGGGCAAACTAAAACGAACCTTTACAAGGTATCAGTTGGCTCTATGTAAACATTAACTTCAAGTGAAGCCACAAACTCTTTGGTTCGTATCTATTTCTTACATATTAAGGTCGAAACGTCGCTGGAAGCAGAAAACCAACCAATCGTCTGTATGGAAAAGTTCAAACTCAAACACACCTCATCCCTCGCCGTGGATGGGAACAAAATCAATTCCATAGAGAGACAAATATAACTCACACACAAATAGAAATGAACGCGAAGCTTCATGGTCCATATTTTAAAACGGCCAAGCCAAGTGAACAGATATACACTAATATAGTAGAAAGGCGAAACATCCACTACTGTAGAAGTAGATATCTTAGAGTTGCGTCTGAATATTTCGTAAAATTCCGGAACATTAGGTTATTATATTTCAGCAATGAATATTAAATGCAGTACTTTTTATGCCCATTGGCAGCATCAGAAGTCTACACCAGTCCAAGACTGAAAGGTTCATACTTCAAAGTTTTACCGCTGACCGTGTATTACAGTTTAATTACCAGGACGGTTCAACCGAGGGTCAGTTGGTGTACAGTGTTGTGCCCATTGACCACAGCCAGCCTGTGTCAGAGTGGACATTAGGGCCAGCAACACGGAGGATCATCTACTGGTCGAACTCTGTGAGGTGGAGGTTTTCGGTGGTAATTGTTGTTTATAAATGTAGGCAGTTGTTTCCCCTTGGTTTATAGTGGCCGGGCAGTTGTTTCCCCTTGGTTTATAGTGGCCGGGCAGTTGTTTCCCCTTGGTTTACAATATACAAACCGTCAGATTAAAATACAGACTCTGTATTACATATATCATTGACAATAATAATAATTGTTGGGTGACTGGAAAATTGTATGGCGCTTAAGGTAGCTTTAAAATAAAACACCCTATCAAAATGATGCGAAGAAGCGTTAAAAAAAATAATTGGTAAACCTACATATACACACGCACACATACATTGACACTAACCACTATTTACACTTCAGATAAACATACACAAAATGTGGGGTAGAGATAAATACATATACATAAGAGAAGAGAGAGAGTGGGGGGAGGAGATAGAATGAGAGACAGAAAGTGATAGGGTAAGGGGAATAAAAGAGATAGAGTGAGAGACTTAGAGACTTGCAATTGTACATTATTTTGTAACAGATGAAGTGTGTCCAGCTGGCTATTACGGATTCGACTGCAATAAACATGCAATTGTTCGGTGAAATGCGAGACCAGCTACAGCTGGTCACTCGGATGTCCAAGGTGTCCATTTGGTTATCAAGGGTTTGTCTGTGATGAACGTAAGGCTCTCAAGAGTAAGTTGTAATTTGAACAATAATGTTGAGTACTCTAACTGATTAAAAACAACAAAAAGTATACATAAGTAAAGTAAAGTTTCCCTTAGCCTAACAGACCATCGGGGCAGATGAAGTGTAGAATTCTTCTGTTTCTATAACCTCCCGGCATATGGAAGAGGGATTGTGTGGTTAGCTCAAAGCCCAGCCGCCTTTACTCCTCCAACTTAAGTCAGGTACCCATTTAAAGCTGGGTGGACTTGTGGGACGGCTTTGGGGCTCTGCATCCTCTTTAGAAAAATTCCCATATTTTCTCACCGAGGATCGAACCCAGGACTCTCAGGTCGACAGTTGAGTGTCTACACCACCCGGCCATCCGTCCCACCATACATAGAAGGCGGTGAACTAAATATCCGAGTTCGTCATTTGATCGGTATTAGTGCTTTCAGAACAACACATTGTGTCCTATCTCGACTTAACCAGCAAGCGGTAATCCCCGTGCCAGCATATATCGTCTAATAATATTTTTTAATGCAAAGGGAATTAACCCATTTATTAGAGGTTTATCGGTGTAAACACGAGTTATATCCCTTAATTAGTTTATTGAGAATTTTTTTTTACCTCTATGTTTGTTTAAAAAGAGATTAATTGCAAAATGTTATTATTGAATCATGCATTGTCGTGAAGCAATAACGTGTATGCACAATTTCAGAAAAACTATCAACATAGAATTACATCAAATAGGTGCAAAATTTCCCCATATAAAAACCTAAATAAATAAACGGAAGTGGAGACAACTGTTAAGTAGAATGCGCACCGACTAGACTCTCTTCACGAGTGCAGTCTATTTTTAGTACTATGATTTACTAAAGACAAAAAAAATAATGTTTTGCATTTTAGTGCAACGTGGACGTATATACTTGTGTACAACAATACATTTTATAAATAGAGGGATTCACCAATCTTATTATATGAAGTGAGAAAAACTGGGGCCCAAATTAGCGATTTTTTTGTTACTTTCATTTATATTTAATTTCGCGAAAACATAATAAGACTTGTTCCTTTTTTATTAAGTGTATAGACTTCCAAAAACTGCGACTCATTATATATTTTGATTAGCGATTCCTGAGCTGCCCAGTATCATATGGACTTGCTTGGTCAGTTTCATAGTCACTGGATGTCTGTCATTCACCTTGCTGACCCTTGTTGTCGTCATCGTGTGTCTGTGCTGTCGTCACCGGAAGTCAGCACGTAGGACGTCACTAGAGCAGTTCAGAGACGGCCAGACCAGCAATCCATACTC
Organism: Bulinus truncatus; assembly: GCA_021962125.1. Lineage (NCBI taxonomy): Eukaryota > Metazoa > Mollusca > Gastropoda > Planorbidae > Bulinus > Bulinus truncatus. Next base: position 618,340 of record JAGDYQ010000123.1, read on the forward strand.
CGTGTCGTCATTTATAAGCCAGTCAAGCGTCAAACAACAGAAGGTAATCTGGACGTGTGCAAAAAAGGGGGCTGGCAGAGGCCGTTGGACAGATGTTCTCCCTCCCCCCACCCACCCATCAGGCCTAAATAAGAGTTTTTGGTTTAAAGGAATAAACGTGCCAAGATCAGGCTCTTTGAGTAATTCGGTGGTTCTCGAGTTGGGACAATGGGGTGACGGGCAGAATTGTCCGCAGTCGGTTGGAGCGGCCGTCAAAAAAAAACTGACCCGTGATGGGGAATCAGGAGGATCGAGCAGGCACTAACTGCCGAGTTTCGTACTGGGCATCGTTCTTTAGGTTTGGAGGTTGGGGCCCAACGTCGATTCCCTTTGCCGACACTGCAGAAGTGGAGGAAACCATGATTCGCTGTGCTTTTGAGTGCCCCGGGATGGCGGACCACGGGGTGGACCAGTCCGGCAGCTTGCTGGCCATTGGGCTCTATGGCAGTCTCCAGATGTTGAGAGACACAGCAAGTCTGATCTCACGGGCTCAAGACCAAAGTCTCAGCCCTGGAGTTATCAACAGGAAAGTTCAAGAGAGAGAAAGAAAGAATGGTGGAAAGATGTTCCCGCCCCCGCCCCACCCACCGATTAAGCCCAAATTAGATTTTTTTTTTTTTTTAGTTTGAAAAAAGGAATAAATAAATCATGTTTTATAGTTATAACTCTCAGAAATCATAAAAAACATAATATCTTTTTTTTATAACCTGTATCAAATTAATGGTAAAAAAATTGCGCCCAAAATAAAAAAAAAAACCCTGAGGAAGTCAAGGGCGCCATTTGCGTTGGGTGTGGGGGGGAGGGGGGGTTACAAGAAAAACCGCCGAAACCAATGAAGAAATCCGCCGAAATCCCGCCAGATAAGTAACACTGAAAAGAAATTTTCCAGAAACTACTTTCTTTTTCAAATTTTATTGAAGACCAAAAAAAAAAAAATTCGCCCAAAATGATGTTTGGGCTCTTTCTCATCCCCGCCCCGCCCTCTCCTCCGCTTCCCTCGTCAGCCATACTGCAATGACGCCTCTGATAGTTACACGAATGAGAATACAAACACACACACACACACATATACACATAGGTACGGGGTAGACATCTAGTTCTGTCCGACCAGTTCATCGCTTGTGCTCCCATTTTCGTTCATCGAATTTGACTCAAATCATGCATTCAGACTCAACAACGAATTAACTGCTACGCAACGCTGGCTTTCACAATTATTTGCACATTACGACTTTGGTTAGCTTTGGTTAGCTTTGCTTAGCTAGATAATTTTTAATGCTGTAGGATACGAGGTTCTTATTCAAATGATGACAGTCACCTTTCCAAAATATTCATGTCACTAAAGGCACCGGCTCTCAACCTTTTTTTCTCGCGACTGTACCCTAAAAGCGATGTGCGAAAATATATCCGCGCGCACCTACCCCTCCCAACAGACGTAAGTTCGCAAATAAATGTACTTAATTTCCAAAATAGAATATTCTTATCTTTCTAACGATACTTGTTTACGAAGTTTCCGGTGATCGCCCTAAGTCACGCATCAAACTTTGCGACCATGCTGCAAAACTCGTGGTTGTTTTAACGAAAAAAAAATATATATATATCGCTGCGTACCACCACCACCCCCACCCCCTGCAAAACCTTTCCCCACTCAGTTTGGGGGAATGCCGCTAACGGGCTGAGAACCACATCACTAAGGTCACTGTACTCTAAGGTCACTGTACTCTAAGGTCACTGTACTCTGAGTCCACTATAACTGCCCCAATTATACTTTCACTGATACGGAGATACACCTCTCATTCTTAAAGGGACTTAATGACACGAACGATTGTTACCATGCAATGATCCAGCTTTTGATTTATAATTTGTAATCTTAAACTATTATTTCCATTCTGGAAACGGCGGTATTACAATTTACTTATCAATATGAAGGAAAGGCTTTTTATTTTTATTTTTGCTGACAAAGTACAAATTAATTGATTTTATTGATGATTAAGATTAAGGATTAAGTATTAATTTGGTGGCGAAAAATTTTCGAAAGTACATTTTTACTCTGAAATGTAGCGTTGATACAGTGAAATATGTCTATCAATGTTTACTTTAATTTCTAACATCCAGAGCCTCCATATTACTTGAATGTCAGCGAAATGACCATGGAAACAAGATGACCTACAGTTGGGAAAACTTGTTCCGACCACTAGTTAGAACCACTCGTTATTTCGCAGTTCAAAAAGTACGACATCGAAACACGAAGTCCGAGAAATGGCCAAGTTTTAAAACTTCACAAAAAGAAGGCACATATGAAGGAGGAGAGAGGAGATGATGGCCTGTTAGAAGAAATCTGTGTTGGAATGGTCAGACAAGTGAACAAAGAGCAATGAAGTATTTCGACTTCAGAAGATACCATCTGAGATATCTTCAGCACCTTATGCCTGTCAAATTCCTCGCCTGTCTGTCTTCCCATCTGTGTTTCAAAACTGTGTCTTTGTGTATTTGCATATTCGTTTTATAAATATTTCTGTTAGTTTAATACTTGTGGGTTTACATGTTGTAAATATGCGTTCTCCGTTCTGTTAGCGTTCTATTATTGTATATATAAATAAACACACATACATATATATCCAAAAAGCGGTTTTGGAACAAAACCGCCAGCGGGACACTAAAAATCCCCATAGACAAAACCCCCATCGGACAAAACCCCTCAGCGGACGAAAACCTCAGCGGACAAAACCCTCATCAGACAACCCCCAAGTGAACAAAACCCCCAAGAGGACGAAATCCCCAGTGTAGATGTGCCCAAATTTAAATATAATTTTATAAAGTGCACTAAATAAATACAACTATTTTAATTTCTTTAATGTATCTTTGTTTGTTCTGAGCATTAAAACTTGAGAACTGTACTTTAACTCTCGTAATACACAATGACTAGAAACGTATTACACCATGCTTCACGGATATAGCGCAATAATGATTACAAAGTAGAGTTAGATGGGGGAGACATGATTATACATGTTTGAAGATAAACAACTCTTAAGATGCAAGTGAAATGAATTAAATATCTAGAATGTTTTTGTTCAAAAAAACAAAAAAGGAGAAGGCGAGATTTCATTGCTTCTGATAACGAAAAAATGAGCCAAGGTCGAGGTCGTGACAATATCGCCGATATTTTTTACGAAAGTTGTATGAAAATAACTTCGGTAAAATAACAGTTTAGATCAATGCGGAAAAGGAAAAATAATGACAGTTGTAAATATATTTTAATACTAATAAATTATTAAATCTTTTTTTATTGATTTTAGATGTTTTAGATTTAAAGCTAGCATTATAAACAATATACGATAATGTAAACAAAACACTACGATACATGAAATACGTGCTCCGTATTTGTTTTGGGCCGGGCACGTAATTAGATGTGCGCATGCGCGACTTTCGGGGGAATTGAAAACATAACATATTAGAAATTAGCACAGTCAGTTGCACGCTTCGCCGGGACCCGATTTTGGCCGACTTTGTGTGGGTTCAAATCCCATTAAGATTTTTTTTTTTCAATTTTTTTTTTTCAGAATAATAGATACTAATTTAGAGCATATTTTTTTGTTTTATTACATTATGAAAAAAAAGGGATAGAGGATAGGGTTAGGGATAGGGGTTAGGGATAGGGGGTTAGGGTTAGGGATAGGGGGTTAGGGATAGGGGTTAGGGTTAGGGATAAGAGTTAGGGTTAGGGATAGGGGGGTTAGGGTTAGCATCATATCGCTAAAAAAAATTAAAATATCTCATTATGTACTTTTGAAAAAAAAAATGTGTTTTTTCACTTTCTTCTGACCTAGTTTAGGCCTATATTCTTATTTTGTAATTTAAAATAATTCAAAGCCGTATTTCTTTTTAAAAAATATTATAAGCTGAGCAATTTGTTTAGAAAATTGAGTTTTTTTTAACATCATATCGCTAAAAATACGGAGTCCCGAAAGTCACGCATGCGCTCATCTAATTACGTGCCCCGGCCCAAAACAAATACGGAGCACGTAATTACGTACCCGTAGCAAGTGCCTAAACAAAAACATGTAGCGAGCCAACTTCCGGGTCATGTCAGGTCAAAGTGGCTAGGAAAAAAAAGATCTTTTCACGTGACTGTTTTACACACTATCTCAAAAACGGCATCGGGAATTAGTTCAAACCTGCACAGTTTTGTAAAGAGTTAAAAATAGACTAAGTACGGCTATACTCTCCTAATGCCAGCTGAAAACATAACTAGTAAATAATTAATATAATTAAATATATATATTTTTTTTAGTACAGTCACTGTAAAAGGGTGAGAAGTTTATGTCTAACGGCCGTAAAGGCACCATGGGAGACATAGGTGAGTCACTGGAGACATAAGATGACTGGGACTAGTAGGCTATCTTTTGCAGGTAATGCTAGACATGAAGATCCGGCTCGCTAGCACAACACCGCCCAGCATTATGAAATATCAGTTTTAGAATCTTTCATTATAATAGACCCAGCAATATAAACGTCTTAATTTGAAGCTATCTGGTCTAAGCTCTGTAAGCAGAAACAATATAAACGTCTAATTGTGCATCTATCTGGTATAAACCCTGCTAAATTGGACAAGATTTCAGTTATCCGTTATATCTTTTGAAAAATTACTCGCTTGTTTCTTAGAAATTTACTTTATATACAGATGTATCCGTCTCAAGACAAATAAGTACAAGGTAAGATGGACCGATAGACCCCCCCACACATATATATATATATATATATATATATATATATATATCCACAGTTTCTTTTTAATGAATAGGTAACTAGGATACTTGTAAGGGCATGCTAGTTGTAAGGGCCCATTTGGAAAACTTTTTTTTTTTAACCGCAGTCCAATTAAATTTAGTCTATTGCTTTCTAAAGGTTCACATTTTCTGAACCATCTATGAGCAACTTTATAGAGTTTATTTTATAGGTGTTACCTCTTAGGTGTTTACCTTATAGGTGTTTACTGCTTATAGGCTCTTACCTACAGTTTTAAAAGAGAGTATGGGTAAGTTTCACACTATGACAAACCTACATCGCAAACAGTTGGGGCGTGGCGGGGGGGGAGCGCGGGGTGATCTTGACACAAGGAATGTAATCGGAACGTTTGTTAGAGGTTAGAGGTTAGGGGTTAAGGGTTAGGGTTAGAGGTTAGGGGTTAATAATATAAATTAGCATTTGAGGCTTAATCTCTTTCCCCTTCTTCGCAATGACTATATTTTTTATTTACACAGGCTGGTGTCGAAAAAGAAATGGCGTCGTCAAATTAAATTAACAATGTTAAATTAAACAAAAAAAAAACAAACAAAAACAAACAAACAAATATAAAACAGCAACAGCGGCCCAGGTTTGTACATACTATTGGGCGGTGGTTTCATGAACAGATGCTAATCAAAGTTTCCTGTTTGTGTGTGTGTTTTTTTAGATCGGCACATCCTTGTAAACGTAAACAAGATCGTCCGGGAGTGGGGGGGGGAGAAACAGTGGGCGTGTCAGAGCACTGTGATAAACATGTTGCTTAATCGTTGTGTGTGTGTCTCTCTATCTCTTCAATCGGCTGCGCCTTTCAAAATGTTAACAAAACATAATATATTTTCACTATGTCTTATTTCATATGAAATATTAATAAGTTAGTTAAATCCCACATGTAATAATGTTTATCTTACATATAAACCAGTTAAACCACTGAAGGGTTTCCTTTTTTTTGCGCAATGGATTCTTCACAACCCCTTTACATACACTAGACAGCTTAGGCCGGGGAGGGGTGAGAGGGGAGGGGCTCACCGCTGGGGCTTCGTGCCTTTGTGCTGCTAAAAATGCGATTATTGCATTACGTCTAGCCTGCTTATAATCTCGCTGAGAGGGATTCACCTATAGGCTATAAAACAGTTGTTTTTTTTTTAACTTTAAAATTTTATAAGCAGATTAAGTCTAACTCAACTTCTTGTGCGCTAGAGTGTGGTCGCAGAGTCCCAAAGCTCAGCAAGGAGTCCGACCATTAGAAGTCAAGTAAAGTCAACTTCTTTAATCAAGTTTAAAATACAAGGATGTGCATACCATTGTTGGAAGTCATTGTCGCGTGCGGGGGTTGTTAAGTTTGGGTTGTTGGTTTGATTACAACGTAAGTCAAATGCAGTCTTTTGTATTTTCTTTCTTTAATCACAAGGTTTTTTTTTACACATCAAATATTTACATCATAAGTTCATAACATAAAATATTCCAACATTCTTTAATGCGAGTATGTGAACATGTGGGAGTGTGGGAGATTGTGGGGTAAGTGGGAGTTGTAGGAGTATGTTTGAGTTTGTGGGAGCATGTGGGTGTTTCGCTAATTAATAAATTCGATACTGATGCATGGCAGTTTATCATTGTGCAGTATAAAATGCATACGAAACTTATAGTCCGTTTCACAAATTGAAAAACTGGAGAAGAATTTACTGACGCGTAACAATTTGACCTTACGTGGTTGAAAATGAAAACAAAGCCTACAGTCCCGTTCGCCAAACACTAAGCAAGGAGTAGAATCCATTGGCACATACTCCCACATACTCCCATAGACTCTCTCAACTCATACACAATCCCGTAAAAAACCACCACTTGCTCCCACATACTCACGAACTCCACCTTCCTCCCCACATACTCACATGGCCTCCCCAACTCCATATATTCCCATAGACTCTAACTCACACATACTCCCATAAAATACCAAATGTTCCAACATACTCCCATAAACTTCAGATGCTCCACATCCTCCAACATATTCCCATAGACTCCGACATACTCCAACATATTCCCATAGACTCAGACATACTCCAACATACTCCATAGACTCCGACATACTCCAACATACTCCCATAGACTCCGACATACTCCAACATACTCCCATAAACTTCCAGATGCCCCCACATCCTCCAACATATTCCCATATCTCCCCCTTTCCTCACGACCACCCTCCATAAGAGACTCAAACCTCAACATACTTCCACAACTTCTGAATACTCCCAAGCTCCTACATAATCCCATAGACTTCCACAGCTCCCATATGCTCCCATAGACTCTCACATACTCCCACTTACTCGAACAAACTCCACAAATCCCACAAATTCCATAATATAACTCAGTCAGATGTAGAGCAATGAGTTAAGTTTTTGTGTGTGTCTGTTCCAGATGTAGAGCAATGAACTAAGTTTTAATGTGTGTCTGTTCCAGATGTGAAACGTGGGAACTAAGTTTAATCTGTGTCTAGTCCAGTCATGGAAAGTGTTGCGTATTGTCTGATCCAGATGTAGAAACAATGAACTAAGATTTTGGTAGTGTATCTGATATCTAAAAAACCATTAGAATCATTCGTTTTGAATAATTAAAAGAAATATTAACCAATCCATGGCACACGCACACAAGCACATTCAGACGACGCCTCTGTAAATATATCGTACAGTAATTCATTCTGGGTTTGTAACGCCATCTTGTCACTGAATACGGTTGGGTGGATGCTTAGGAAAATATTAATGAAAAAACAAAATCCGAGTGGATGAGATGTTCTAAACGCTTCAATATTGACAGCATGTGGGGGATGAATTAACGTTTGGCAAGCACTGGAGATATCTTGCGCAAGATAATTGTTTGCCATGGTTGATATGTTTTTCCCCACAATGTTTATAACAATCATTTAATGTAACCGCTCTGTTAGTTAATATAGGCTATAACAGTTTCTCTATTAAACTGTAGTTTATATAGGCTCATAACCAGTTTCTCTATTAAACTGTAGTTAATATAGGCTATAACAGTTTCTCTATTAAACTGTAGTTTATATAGCATTCTAATAGTTTCTCATAAACTGTAGTTAATATAGGCTATAACAGTTTCTCTATTAAACTGTAGTTAATATAGGCTATAACAGTTTCTCTATTAAACTGTAGTTTATATAGGCTATAACAGTTTCTCTATTAAACTGTAGTTTATATAGGCTATAACAGTTTCTCTATTAAACTGTAGTTTATATGAAATATAACTTGGTTTCTATATTAAACCTTGGATTTATATAGGCTATAACAGTTTCTCTATTAAACTGCCTTGTAGTTTATATAGGCTATAACAGTTTCTCTATTAAACTGTAGTTTATATAGGCTATAACAGTTCTCTATTAAACTGTAGTGTATATAGGCTATAACTGGTTCTCTAATAAAATATAGTTAATATAGGCTACAACAGTTTTTCTATTAGCAGACTGTAGTTAACATAGGCTATAACAGTTTCTCTAATAAACTATAGTTAAAATAGGCTGTAACTTGGTTTCTATTAGACTGTAGTTAACATAGGCTATAACAATTTCTCTATTAAACTGTAGTTTATATAGGCTATAACAGTTTCTCTATTAAACTGTAGTGTATATAGGCTATAACAGTTTCTCTAATAAACTATAGTTAATATAGGCTACAACAGTTTTTCTATTAGACTGTAGTTAACATAGGCTATAACAGTTTCTCTAATAAACTATAGTTAAAATAGGCTATAACAGTTTTCTATTAGACTGTAGTCAACATAGGCTATAACAGTTCTCTATTAAACTGTAGTTAATATAGGCTAAAACCAGTTTCTCTATTATTATTCTTTTAATATTTTAAATTGTATATTGCTTTTTTTTTAATACAGCTTATATTATTAGTTAAAAAAAAAACTCCCCTTAGCCTACAATGTGCAGAGGAAAAATTCATTTGTTTCTGGTAGCCAAAATATTCTGTGCGGACTTGAGAGACAATGTCCAACTTGTATCAGGACCTGGAAAAAATTCTTGTGCTTCTCACCGAGGTTGGAGCAGAATTTCTCAGGTTGAATAGAAAAATTAATTCACATTAGTGTACATTCATTAAAAAACAACAACAACTCAAAGTAATTTTGACAGAAAAACGAATTACTATTAGTTTTGGCCGGCAACAGTCTTTTTATATGAATTTCTGAAAAAATTTATACATCGTCTACCTACATATTCTACAAATGAAATTTTCTTTCGATCGAAGCGCTGTCTGAAAACATAAATGCTATTAAATAGATGTTTGGCTGATCATGAAAACGAAAAAAAAATGAGCAATACCGATCGAATAAAAAAGTAAAAAAACTAGTTTTCCATTTCCAGCCAGACAATTTATTTGTAATTAGAACAAAAAGGACACACGGGATTACAGTATTTTCTGCTTTTTAAATTATCGTTGTTTTCCAATAGCAGGAAGACAGTGCTAAGTAATCACAAAATCTTTTTTTCCGGTGAGTTGTTTCGGGGCTCACCGTTTCGTTCCAAATCATAACCAAGAGTTTCGCTAAGTGGAAACTTCTGCGCGAAAGTGTTTTTTCTTGGTGGATTCGTATCTTAACCCAAGATCAGTGGCGGCGAACCCCGAGTGCCATAGGTGGCGCAGAGCCTCACCAGTCGGCACGCCGTCTGTGATTACTGCCGTCTTTCGCTTCTAAAATTATGTCTAGCTAAACTTCATACATTGTTATCGACTACAAGTACACTTCCGTTATGCTTCCACGTCTACTTTCTACGTTTGTCTCAGCCCAACTCTCCACTCGTTAAACCACCATATTTCTTAAACTTTCCCATAAGGCTAGGTTGTTGTATTGGCGGGTTACAAAAACTAATCAAAAGGTTAGCGCCCTTTGCCATTGTCAGTTTCAGTTCGTTGATTTATCTGTTGGTCAGGAATGTTAGTTGACCTTTACTGGCTTTCCTTACTTTTGAAAAAGGGTAGGGTATCATATGTTAAGTCCCTAGGGTGTTATATGTTAAGTCCATAGGTTATCATATGTTAAGTCCCTAGGGTATTATATGTTAAGTCCATAGGGTATCATATGTTAAGTCCCCTAGGGTATTATATGTTAAGTCCATTGGGTATCATATCATTAAGTCCCTAGGGTATCATATGTGAAGAGTCCATAGGGTATCATATGTTAAGTCCCTAGGGTATTACATGTTAAGTCCATAGGGTATCATATGTTAAGTCCCTAGGGTATCATATGTTAAGTCCCTAGGGTATTATATATTAAGTCCATAAGGTATCATATGTTAAGTCCATAGGGTATCATATGTTAAGTCCTAGGGTATTACATGTTAAGTCCATAGAAAATTTATCATATGTTAAGTACCTAGGGTATCATATGTTAAGTACCTAGGGTATCATATGTTAAGTACCTAGGGTATCATATGTTAAGTCTCTAACCTAGTCACTAAATTATCAAGACTACCCCCAAGATTTAACACTTAACTTAAATTGTAACCAACGTGTGAGAACCCTGTTCTCCACAATCATCTACCATTGGCTAAATAAAATTCCGGCGTTAGTTAGTGACACTGCCTTACTAATAGGGTAGCAACTAAACTTTGAGATACACTCAATTAACAAACAACTAAATAGGCGGGCAATCGAAAAAAAAAGATCAAAATCGTTGATGTCATTTCTGCCCAAGATTCGTACTAATGTCATCTACATGACATTTAGAAACATCAAAACCTAAAACAAAATAGTTACACAAAACTAACTTACAGGAACGAATATATGACCCGGAAGTGGCATTTTGTTGAGATACACAAGATATTTTTTTTTTTAGTAGCGTTCGTCCTTAGTATAAAAGTAGGAATGTTTTGACTTCATTTCATTTTATGACGCCAGTCCAAGGTAAATATATAAATGAATACATAATTTGTAAATATTTACTTTTGATGTGTTTCTGTATATTTAGTAAGTTTTTAATTTTTATTACACTAATACAAAAAATATTGACAATAATTAGTTCAATGTCACTATTTTTTTAAATGTTAAAGAAGAATTCTCTAGGACTGATAAACTGAAGAACTACAAGCTAAATTTCTATATGCTTTATTTTAACATCACTTTGTCTGGCATGCAGGCCCGCCCCCCTGCGTTTTGTCTGGCCCCCTCTGCTTATTTGTTCCTACTTAGTAAAATGTATACCTGCCCCCCCTTGAATGCCTGGCCCATGCTGTAGAATTTTCACGCTAAGGGGCTGATGGCGTGTGCCAATGTGCACATTTTCAATTGTTGTATTTTATTCTCAAACAAATAGTCATGGTTTCTGTTACTTGTCAATTTCACAAAAGTTTTAACAATTATTTTTTATTTAAAATTAGTTAGTTTTAAAAAAATTGTAGATTTAAATTTTTTTTTTAAACTTTAAATGTCTCTGTACTTATAAGACACACTTTATCTATCTCTGTCTGTCTGTCTGTCTGTTCCCTTATAACTCAAGATCCAGAAAAACAGATAACGTGGAAATTTGTTACACATACATAATTACATGGGGAAGGTTATAGGACAGGTTTCGTTTCATCTCGATGGGTAGTTTAATTGTAATTATTTTTTTATTTTAGTATTTTACTATATTAAAAGTAATCGACGGCGCCATATAAATAAAATTCCTCTGTGACGTCATTTCCTTATGATCGAATAGAACTTGCGCTGGTGCTGTATTGTGCCTTTGTGATGCAAAGAATTGTTGATGTTTTTCATGCTCTCTGATTTGTACAGTTTGAGGAAGGTAAAGGAATGAAGAAGGATTTTAGAAGTGTGAAGCCATAATAATAAGTATATATATATATATATATATATATATATATATATATACATATAGAGAGAGGGAGAGAGAGAGAGAGGGAGGGAGGAAGGGAGGGAGATAAAGGGAGAGGGGGGCAGGGGAAAGAGAGAGGAAAGGAGGGGTAGGAGGGAGGGAGGGAGGGGAGAGAGAGGGAGGGGGGGGGGGATGGACAGGGGGGAGAGAAGGAGGAGAGGGGGAGATGGGAGAGGGAGGGAGAGAGAAAGGGAGGGAAGGAAAGAGAAAGGAAGGGAGGGAGAGAGGGGTAGGGAGGGAGAGAGGGTAGGGAGGGAGAGAGGAGGAGGGAGAGGGTGGGGGAGAGGGAGAGAGAGAGGGTGAGAGAGAGGGAGGGAGAGAGAGATGAGAAGAGTGAGGGGGGCAGGGAGGAGAGGGAATGAGGGAGGGAGGAAGAGAGGGAGAGGTGGAGAGGGGAGGGAGGGAGAAAAAACTGAGGGAGAGAGGGGTTAGGGAGGGAGAGAGAGAGGGGAGAGGGGGAAGGAGAGGGAGAGAGAGGATGGGAGGAAGAAAGTCTAAGAGAGAGAGGGGGCAGGGAGGGAGAGGGAAGGAGAAAGGGGGGAGAGAGAAGGAGGGAGGGGGATGGACAGGGGGGAGAGAAGGAGGGGGAGAGGGAGATGGCAGAGGGAGGGTGGGAGGGAGAGAAATGGGAGAGAGAGAGGGGGAGGGAGAGGGAGGGAGAGGGAGAGAGAGAGAGGAAGGGAGAGAGGGGTAGGGAGAAAACAGAAGGTAAACAGAAAGCCTTGGCTTTAAACCCGGGCAAAGCCGGATACTTACCATAGTATGTTTATATATTGTGCGTGATGCGATACGTAAAGAGAGATTAGGATATCAAGTGCAATACAAGTTAGTTACTTTGCACATCAGTGCATACATGTGCACACTACTTAGCCTATTTTAACTAGTTTGTATACAAATTACAAGTAAAAGCAAGTTAAATTTATAAAAAATACTAAGAAAGTTAAATGTAATAAAACAAAATTTAAAAAAAAAAAAGGCTTTTTGTTAAAATAAATTAAAGAAAATAAAATTCCTCAGATCATACAAAATATTATATTTTGACAATTTAAAAAAATCCACTAAAAATTATAGAATACAAACAAAGCTTTTGGTGTGGCTTCACAACAGTTTACCTACCATAGGAGCTCTTCAGTGAATCAAATGTGAAATAAATATTAGTTTTTGTAGTGAAAGGTTTAGTGTGTAAAAAAAATGTAATTTCGGTTGAGATATTACCTCTGTCCACCAATACGTTCTTAGGATTATCCTTTGGCCTAGCACTAATGCCAAGGATTTGACTGATACCAGGGCTTGGACTAATACCAGAGGCTAGGTCTAATACCAGGACTAGGTCTAATACCAGAACTAGGTCTAATACCATAACTAGGTCAAATACCAGGGCTAGGTCTAATACCAGGACTAGGTCAAATACCAGGGCTAGGTCTAATACCGGGAGTAGGTCTAATACCAGGACTAGGTCCAATATCAGGACTAGGTCTAATAACAAGGACTAGGTCCAAATACCAGGGCTTAGGTCTAATACCAGGACTAGGTCAAATACCAGAGACTAGGTCTAATACCAGGACTAGGTCAAATACCAGGACTAGTCAAATACCAGGACTAGGTCTAATACCAGGACTAGGTCTAATACCATAGCTGAGTCTAATACCAGGGCTAAGACTAATACCAGGACTAGGTCAAATACCAGGACTAGGTCTAACAGGGCTAGGTCAAATACCAGGACTAGGTCTAATACCAGGATTAGGTCAAATACCAGGACTAGGTCAAATACCAGGACTAGGTCTAATACTAGAGCTGAGTCTAATACCAGGGCAGATCTAATACCAGAACTAGGTATAATACCAGAACTAGGTCTGTCTACCAGGACTAGGTCAAATACCAGGACTAGGTCTAATACCAGGGTAGGTCTAATACCAGGAATAGGTCAAATATCAAGGCTAGGTCTAATACCAGGACTAGGTCAAATACCAGGGCTAGGGTCTAAGCTCAGGACTAGGTCTAATACCAGAACTAGGTCTAATACCAGGACTAGGTCAATTACCAGGAATAGGTCTAATACCAGGGCTAGGTCAAATACCAGGACTAGGTCTAATACCAGAGTTAGGTCAAATACCAGGACTAGGTCAATACCATGGCTAGGTCTAATACCAGGGCTAAGACTAATACCAGGACTAGGTCAAATACCAAGACTAGGTCTAATAACAGGGCTAAGGTCAAATACCAGGGCTAGGTCTAATACCAGGATTAGGTCAAATACCAGGACTAGGTCAAATACCAGGACTAGGTCTAATAGCAGGACTAGGTCTAATACCAGGGCTAGGTCTAATACCAGGGCTAAGACTAATACCAGGAATAGTTCAAATACCAGGACTAGGTCTAATACATAGGCTAGGTCTAATACCAGGGCTAAGACTAATACCAGGACTAGGTCAAATACCAAGGACTAGGTCTAATACCAGGACTAGGTCTATACCAGGGCTAGAGTCTAATACCAGGTCTGGGTGTAATGCCAGGTTAGGTCAAATACCAGGACTAGGTCTTATACCAGGACTAGGTCTTATACCAAGGACTAGGTCAAATACCAGGACTTTGTCTTATACCAAGATAGTTGTACCAGTCAGCTGGAATCTAAGCCACAAGGAGGCTGGTCTTCTTAGCTGAGGTCTAACTCTTAAGGCTGAGGTCATGCACCAAGGGGCTGGTACCATGGCTAGGTCCTAGCTCTGCTGTGGCTGGAGTCTAACTTACAGGTCAGAACTATGCAGTTGGAGTTCAGGTTGTGCTCTAAGGAAGGAACATTAACAGCCCTAAAGTGAAGAAGCAGAACAGTAATCTAAATGCACATCTCTACATTTAACTGTTTATAAAGTCTTGAAGAAGAACAGCAGTGCAGAACATTATTCTAGCAGGCTCAGCAGTTCATCTGTGGTGGACATTTACATTTAGAGGCCAGGTTGCAAGCACATGTGGGCAAGGGAGCAGTTAAGGAGGGCCAGGATCTGCGTTTATCCTGGTCCTCTCTGCTTTGATTTGATCTGCCAGCCTTGTTGTTTCTGCCCACAGCTCTTCAGCCCCAGCATCTGCAGTGAATCTTCTGGCCCCTGCTGTAGAATGCCTGGCCCCTGCTGTAGAGTGCCTGGCCCCTGCTGTAGAATGCCTGGCCCTGCAGTGGGAATGCCTAGCCCCTGCTGTAGGAGAAATGCCTGGCCTTGCTGTAGAGCCTGGCCCCTGCTGTAGAATGCCCTAGTTCCTGCTGTAGAATGCCTGGCCCCTGCTGTAGAATGCCTGGCCCCTGCTGTAGAATGCCTGGCACCTGCTGTAGAATTTTCACGTTACGAGGCTGGTTGGGGAAGGGGTGGGGATGGGGAGTGTATGCCAGCAATATTTTTAAAGTGGGTGGGGGGAGGGAGAGGACGAGCCCAAACAGATATTATAAAGTACAAAACAAAAACAAAGAATTCTTTTTACTAAATACCACACACACACACACTCATACACACACACACACACACACATATATATATATATATATATATATATATATATATAGAGAGAGAGAGAGAGAGTGAAAAATATATATATATATAAAGTTTCTGTTCCTATTCCCTATTCCACAGAGTACACCTTAAACAAGTTTTCATTTAATAGACCAAGATGTTCGTTGAAATTTTATTTCTTGCTCATCTTTCTACGGTTGTTTCAGGTATATTTATGTAATAATGTGTTTGTATGTAAGTGAATAACAGTTAGACTTTAGAATAGTTATTATCCGGCCTAAGACGGACAGTTTTTGAGCTATTCAACTAGCCATCACATTCTCCCCTATCATTATTGCCATTAAAAATGTTTTAAAGCGATTGTCATTGCTAGATAGGGGCAGTGTCTTTGCGGGCCCAAGGCGATATCATTGCTGGGCCCAGGGCGATTGTCATTTGCTGGGCCCAAGGCAGTGTCATTTGCTGGGCCCATGGCCATTGTCATTTGTTGAGGCCAAGGCGATTGCCATTTGCTGGGCCCAAGGCGAATGTCATTTGCTGGGCCCAGGGCGATTGTCATTTGCTGGGCACAGGGCTATTGTCATTTGCTGGGCCCAGTGCCATTTAATCATTTGCTGGGCCCAAGGCGATTATCATTTTGCTGGGCCCAAGGCGATTGTCATTTGCTGGGCCCAGGGCGATTGTCATTTGCTGGGCCCTTAATACATTGTCATTTGTTGAGCCCAAGGCGATTGCCATTTGCTGGGCCCAAGGCGAATGTCATTTGCTGGGCCAGAGGCAAGTTGTCATTTGCTGGGCTGGGGCGATTGTCATTGCTGGGCCCAGTGCCATTGTCGTGCACAGGCCCAAGGCGATTTGTCATTTGCTGGGCCCAGGGCGATTGTCATTGCTGGGCCCAGTGCGATTACGTTTGCTGGGCCCAAGGCGGTGTCATTGCTGGGCCCAGGGAGATTGTCATTTGCTGGGCCCAGGGCGGTTGTCATTTGCTGGGCCCAGTGCGATTGTCATTTGCTGGGCCTAGGGCGATTGCCGCCAACCCCGCTGGAGGCCCCAAACCAGTGCCATTTGCTGGGCCCAGTGCGATTGTCATTTGCTGGGCCCAGGGCGATTGTCATTTGCTGGGCCCAAGGTGGTGTCATTTGCAGGGCCCAGGGCGATTGACATTTACAAGGTCTAGTGAATACTGTGCGGAGCGTGGAGCCAAAGTTTAATTAAACGAATTAAACCCCAACAATCCTCCTACGTGACGACTCGAGCGGTCGCCCCACCGTCTTCCACCTCGTTCTCTCTCTCTATAAATATATTCGACGTCCAGATATCCGAGTGTATCGTGGACATGTTCCATGTTTCTGACCACCATTCTCGCTGTTTCCGAAAGGGTCATGAAATGCCACAGTCAATCGCTTTGAGTCTCAGATTAATACACGTGGTAATGAAAAAAAAATCTTTACACATTGGCTTGTTCTTCTTTTTATTTACAATTTCACGATGACCACAGTGTCCATAAGAGACTTTTTTTCATAGCTAACTGTAACATCTCCCACCAACAAAGCAGCGCCCCCCACCCCCCAAAGTGAAAATTTCAATCTTATGATATAAGGGCCCAAACAAGGTACTTTTGACTTGGAACCCCCCCATATATCTCCATACTTACAGCCCCTTAAGAAATCAAGAACGACTGTCCATTTTGTCTACAGTACATATGTAAACTAAGCCTATATTGTTAGAGTACACATGCAAACCAAAGCCTTCAGTTTATTGTACAATTCAATTATATGATTTTTTTAAATTGTCACATTAGATCTCATCCTACCCCGTACTATATATATCCCAGCGAAGTGAACCACTGCCCAAGTGGGTGGTTTAGGTGCAGATGTGACTACATGTGTCACTGTGCTGATGGAAGGTGTTTGTCTGATGGCCAGTGTAACCAAAAGGTCAGGGTGGCAAACTGGATGGTTTGGTCCTTCTTGTCAACCATGGTCCAGTTTAGTTCACTATATCTATTTATCTATTCCAATATAAAAAGTCATATATGTGTGTTAGTGTATGTATCAAATGTATAAACAATTCCTTTCGTATATAACTGTTTAAATCCATGTCTTTCAGTCTCAATTTCAAGTATGAGCCATGTCAAAATCGGAAAAACATATATATATATATATATATATATATATATATATATATATATATATATATATATATCTGACATAGTTGTGCCCTAACATACGAGATTTTTAAGATACGAGCCATCGAACGAGCGATTTTTCGCTGAGAAATACGAGCAAATTTTAAATACGAGTGAGTCGGCAGGCATCTCACGACCCAGTTTACTGTGCCTCAGTCATTGTGCTTGTTTGCTTCTCTGTCGAAGTATCTTTGATAAGTTGTGCTCGCGTTTTATTGCATTTGTTCATTTACAGTTCAAACATGAGTAAGGTTTACGAGTGACGGACTTGGCGAGGCAGTGCGGACCCTGGTACTTCAACGATATGCACTGTCCTTAAATAGAAAGGGAGTCGATAAATGGTATAACACCAGCTAGGAGCGTTCTATTAATTTCTAAGCTTATCTTCTCCACCTTGCACCTCCGCCAGCATCTTCTTCCGTATAGTCAAGTCGGTCAATTTACTAGTAAATACACTTCATAAAAACCGGTCTGTTTCATTGCATTCTTCTTCTATTGTTTATTTTCTTTTGAAGAATATATTGCCATTTATAAATACATTTTTCTTATTCAAAAACAATTGGGGGTGCTTTATCTGGTAGAGGAAAATCTGAGCATATTGACTGACATTACAAACATATTGAGGAGCAAATTAAATTCGTTTCTCAGGTAACACTGAATATATATATATATATACATATGTCTCATTTTTGTGCATGATCTATTAATAGGGAGTATAATTAATTCACGTGGATTCTGAGTTTCTCTATATATATTTGTAAACTACAGATGTTTAAAAAAAAAACATAACCTACGGATTTAATACAAGTATTTGTTTATTTTTTTAATTAACAGGAGATATCGGCGTAAAAGCTACAAAAATATTGCACTCAAGTGCAACTACCCGACCTCAACTACTTGTGGACATCGTAATGAGCATACGCAGAACATTTACGAACTTCAAATCTACCTGGTCTGAAGAATTTGTTTTACCTGGTTAAATACTCTCAGAAATCAGGTGAGAGTTGTGTGTGTATCTGTCTAGGTGGTCTAGAAGTTTGTGGATGTTAGTTTGAGAGTGTAAACCAGGTACGCACAGAGGGTCAAGCAAGATTCATTTATCTGTTTGATCCAAACAGCTTGTGAACTATTAAATTTACATAAGTTCATATGAATAATTTATCTACTGTGGGTCCAACCCTTTTTTTTTTTTTTTACTAACCCATCAAGACGTAAGAATTAATCATAAATTGGTAAAATGGGAAAAATCCGATCACTTTTCGTAGAAAAATTTCAAATACAGTGGATTCCGCTTAATTGGGACACCGCTTAGTTGGGACAGCCGCTTATTTGGGACAAATCTCAAAGAATTCAAAACCAAAGAAGCCAATAGTAAGTTGTATTTTTAATTGGGACAGCCGCTTAATTGGGACAAAAGCCTCCGGTCCCGATGTGTCCCAATTAAGCGGAATCGACTAATATTGTGTCAGTTCATTCTCTCTAAATATATTCCCGGCAGCTAACTTCTGTCTATCACAACATCATATCTTAAAAGTTATAAAACGGTGGATTTAAATCGCATTCGAATTTTACATACGTTTTTCATTATCGAAGGGAGTTTTGATATAAATGACTGCAATTACGTAATATATTTTCGGAAGGTTTTTCGATCAACAATAACCGAGTTTGTGGGGTGTATATACTAAACTCAAACAAACCTACACACACGCACGCATCAATTTACAAGACCATGAAATAATTATCTGCCCTATGTAAAGTTCTGTTCATATGTTAAATACATACGATGGTGAAGTGATTTATCCTAAAACAAAATTGATGTGAAAACTGCTAAAAAAATAATTCATTGGCGTACAGTTTTTTTTAAACATTCGTTTCTGTTAAATTTTAAAATTTTCTACCATCTAACAGAACATGTACGCTCCATCAAGTTGGACTTTCAGAGTGGCGCATCTCTGTTGCCATGTAAACAACAACGTCACTTCCGTCCCAATAATAGAACAATAGACATCTACTGTACTGTGGAGTCACCGGTACAACAAGTCAATGTTGCAGTGATGAGCCCCGAGAAGTCTGTTCTATTTATACCAGCGAAGTCTGAGAGGATTACGAGATTAAGTGTGAATAAGTGATTAAGCTCTTTTACCAAATATTCGTCCAGTCATACTGACTAGTGGGACGCAGAGGCGAAGCGAGGGGGGCAAGGCAACGCTTGCGCCCGGGGCAATTTACCTTTTTTAATACCTTTTAGACCCCCCATTCGAAAACCATATAATATTATATGTAAAATATACCATTTGAACCTCGGCGCCCGGGGACATATGTACCACCGCCCCCGTTACGACTCTGGTAGGACGGATGGTCGTGTGGTAAAACGCTTGACTGTCGACATGAGGTCTCTGGTTCTATCTACAGTGAGGGGTAATGGATTTTTAGGTCATGGCTCAAGTCCCCGCTATATCTCCCATGGTGCCTCCATGGCCATTGCACTATCGGCTATGACGAGGAGGAAAAAAAACCGTCCCATTAGTGGTCCCAGCTATTTCTCCCGAGTGCCTCATGGCCATTGTACTATTGACTATGGGGTTGCTTTATATTAAATATCTACACTCACGAACAAAATATATTATTTTTTATATTTAAATTTGGATTTGTTATAAAAAAAACAACAACTCTATATGATATTTTATTTTATTATATCAAATTCTAAAAATAAACCAAAAATTAATTACAAAATTGTTTTCATTTTATTTTATTCTGTTCTCAAAATAAAAAAAAAACAAGAGAAATTCAGCTGTTGACAAGCTTTTTATTTTTTACAATTTTGGACAGCAGATTATAGAACACAGAATAGCGAAATGTTAAACCCTAGCAGAGTCTGTCTTTTCGAACGTCGCCAACAAGAGAGATCATATCAAACAAGCATCGTAGGGAGCAGGCCGTAGTTACTGCTTTCGAGCAGGTATAAAACGGCAAGTGGAGTCCTCTCATTCTTGAAATGGTCAGTATTTCGGAGGTGGAAGGGGAGGCGGCTAACGACGAAGTCTTTTATGCACCACGATACGAAACTGTCACGAGAAATCGACCACCCAATGATAAAGATCGCATCCCGGGCTCCTCCTGGCAAAACTACCTGAATGCCTGGTGGTACGCACAACTCTGGTTGACACCAATGTTGGGAAAGCTATGCGGCTTTGGAACGATCACATCTATGCAGGCGCGCCATTGCTACACTTAACTGACGCTTCTGTAACCAGTAGTGGCGGTCAAACCTAGAACCTCTTCAAGAGAGCCACATCAGTTTCCCCACGAACCCGATTTGTCGAAGATCTCGCAGCGCCATGTGGTTCACTCTGTGCTTATGAGTCAGAGTGGCAGCCATAGTAGAGGCAGGGGGGGCGGCATACTTGCCTGCTACGAGCATCGTTATCCTCGACTGATGCACTTTCTGTTCGCTAATATAACGGGGGCGGGGGGGGAATGGCCCGAAAGGTTGGGAGCTATGCTGGATGCACTCCAAGATCTGATGTCCAGCCATTGGGTATTAGTGACCGGAAATGCCGGGCCGACTTCCTTGCAAAGTCGATACCTGCTTTAGCGCAGCCTATGAATGCGGAAAGAACTAACTTGAGGCAGCTTGTGTGCCAATATCAGGCTTTCTGAGCGAAGTTAGTGGTTCTGAGTTGGGACAATGGGTTGACGGGCAGATGGAGCGGCCGTCTAAAACTGACCAGTGTTGGGGGCTCAGGAGGATCAAGCAGGCACTAACTGCCCAGTTTCGCACTGGGTGTTGTTCTATAGGTGCGTACTTTGGGAGGTTGAGGCTCATTGTCGATTCCCTTTACTGGCACTGCATAGAGGTTGAGAAACCTTGAATCATGTGCTTTTTGAGTGCCACGGGCTGCCGGACAACGGGGGTGGACCAGTCGAACGCTTGCTGGCCATTGGTCTTTATGGCAGTTCCCAGATGTTGAGGAACACAGCGAGTTTGGTCTCACGGGCTCTAAGAGAGTAAGTCTCAACCCGCAGTTATCACCTGAGAGAGTTCAGAGAGAGAGAGAGAGAGAGAGAGAGAGAGAGAGAGAGAGAACATAAAATGTAAGCATTAAAGTTTGCATATGTTAGGTGGTGAAATCATTTTTTGTTCACATTATACTGTACACAGGTAAATGTTACACTAAAGCAGGAAACTAAGCAGACGTCAAATTGGGAGCAGAGCGGCGTGGTCCACGTGTCCAGCTTGGCAGTGGATGGGAACAAGGATAATTTAGTAGAAAACGGAAAGATGCTCACACACAAATGACTATTCACCCTCATGGTCAGTAAAGTTCCGTCAACCTGTAACAGTGACCAGATATGTTTTATACAGTAGACGATTTAGGGGTAATCTTTTCAGTCTTGCATATGTATGTACACATTTATTTTCTTATATGGAAACAAAACTTTGCTGCACAGTTATAACTTACTAACTTAACTATTTTGTACCGCTCTCAGATAGTGGTGCAAGCGTCAGAATCCAAGGATTCATCTTGGAGAGTTCCACTCGGCCAATACTCCAGTATTTCATTATCAAGATAGACAAAGAAGTAGCCCACAGTATGTGTACAATGTGGTCCCTACCAATCATGACGCAAGTGTGTCCACCGTGACCATACGTGCCACCAAGACTGAGTATGGTCCATACTACAAGACTATGTGAGGTGGAAGTCTTTGGTGGTAAGATTTTTTCTTTTGGTTTATTTTCTAGTTTTGTGTGTGTGTGTGTGTGTGTGTGAATTATTTGTAAATGAAAAAGTTTTGAACTTTTATTAAACTTTTACCTATTCCTACGTCATTTAATACTAAGAGTCATGGGTTCGATCCTCAGTGAGACCCATTGAATTATTCCAGGTGAAATTTGTTTCAAAGTCGTCCCACAAGTCCTCCCAGCTTTAATGGGTACCTGACTGAAGTTGGGGAAGTAAAGGTGGCTCGGCGTTGTACTAACCACACAATCTCTTTATATGTCGAGGTTATAGAAACAGATGAACTCTACACTTCATCTGCCCCGATGGTGACCATTTCGGCTAAGGGAACTTTTCTTTGAATCATTTAATAGCATTTTCACCACAATAAAATGTGCTGAATTTTGTGGAAATACTTGGTCAGTGGAACCCCACAAATTTTAACGATATGTTTACGGTGCGATTTATGAAGCTGGGCAGTGAATAACATAGAATATCACATTATGCAGATTGCGCAACATATTATACAGATTACGCAACTTATTATACAGATTGCGCACCTTATTAGCAAATTACGCACCTTATTATACAGATTGCGCATCATATTATACAGATTGCGCCTAACATTATACAGATTGCGCATCAGATTATACAGATTGCGCACCAGATTATATAGGTATCTATCATCGTCTAAAAAAATGAAACCCAGCAAATAAAAATGGCGGTATGTAGCTGTGAACTTCTAGCATGTAAATTTTGATAAATAGGAGTCGGACTGAAAAACAAACAAATACCCAACTAAGTGATTCATTAAAAATAATAGATTATTAGGTATAATCGTCTTTCTCTATCTACTTTACCCCTCCTTTTAACCCCACCCTCCGCACCCAATTTCTTAGCAAAGATTTCCTCATATCTTTTCGTTTTGTTTTCTTTTATGTAAGTTTCTGAACATTTTGTACAAGTTACAAAAATATCAATAAATTACAGTAACATATTTACATGCGTGCACGAGTTATTGGTGGCGTAATTTTGTGCGCAACTTCCGATCTACCAGATGTTCGTCTGTATGGTAACTTTTTTCCCCCACAGAGACTGTGTGTCCAGATGGCAAATATGGATTTAAATGTGAAAAAACGTGTCACTGCCAAGTGAAATGCGGGGCCGGCTGTAACCCGTCAGTAGGATGCCCACAGTGTCAACTTGATGTGCGATAAAAGTCAGTAGTCAGTGTACTTTCACATACAGATACATACAAACTATAACAAGACATTTTATTTTAAAAACCATGGATAATATAAGATCCATCTGTTAATTAAATCTATTAATTATTATTATTATTATTTTTTAGTATTTTTTTTACGCCGCAATTGCCAGCATGATAGGGTGTAGTGTGCCGACCACACCAGCATTGTTGGCGGCGCTGATGCATGTCTGCCATGCCTACATAGCGGCGGGGTGAGTGTGCCCCGCTATCATCTGCCGGGGTGGCAGAAAAGGGTTTAAGAATTGTCCAGAATGGTCAGACCAGCAGCGTGTACTGCTGATCGGCCAGAATGGCAAAGCAAAGGGTTTTCCTGCCATTCGGACAGAGGGAGGTGTATTGTGCCTGAACCCACAGCCGAAAAATGGCGAGCTGCGCAGGTGTGCTTGAGTGGGACAGAGTGGAAGGGTGTTGTGTGCCGACCACATCCGTCACCAACGCCAGCTGTGAATACTACGGTCTCGGATGAATCTCATTGATACCGCTGCATCATGAGCCGAAAAATTTATTGTTGTTAAAAACGAACATAATTTGTTTAATTGACAATAAACATCATATAGCATTTTTTTTTACATATTAACATAAATTTTAGTACATTTGACGATTAGCTGGTTCACATATTTACATACAAGTAAATTTAATATGTAGTATTAAAATAGTAATTATCACTATTTCGAAATGTTTTGAAAAACATACATTTCAATTATCCATATACATTTATTTAGAAAACGTAAATATATTGATATCACTAAATATATTGATATCACTAAAGAAACCATTTTCATACAAGTCAAAAGGAAAATTTCTTATCAGAGGAGAAAACTTGGACTGATTTAAATATTAACACTTATGTAAATTGAAAAAATATATATTTTTAACTTTTATTACTTGAACTATAATAAATATATATGCGCACATCTAGTTTCAAAATATGTACAGGCAACAAATTGTCTTATTGAGTTTAAAAAAAATGTCACTGGCATTTCTTTCCACGAACTCACTTCCTCCTCCTTTTCCACCGCGACACACAAAGACAACTAATACCCAAGTTCGCCCAACCCTCATCAGGCGACATCAATGCCTCAGCAGCCTCCATACATCTCGGCAGACAAATAGGGGGTATTGGTACATTGTACCATTTGGAAATCACTCATGCATCGTAGTAAAAAAAAACATACGTCATCGTTGATAAAACATGATTTTTTGTCAATTCTTTAGAATGTTAAAGTCATTAAAAATTTGAAGGAAGAAAAATGAACTATGTCTAAAAAATTAATTTTTTTTTACATTTTTTAAATACTAAAACATACTATTAATAACTGTAAATTAACTGTATTGCAGAAAAAAAATTTTGGAGCAAAATGTATTTTCAGAATGTTACTCATTCAAAAACTTCAATAATTTAAAAACTTAAAAGTCATTTTTCTCTGAAAAAATATTTTTGACCTTTTTACTTCATATTGGCAAATAATTATAACCACCAGTCAGTTTGTTAAAACGTCTAATTTATATTTAGAAGGTGTATTTATAGAATTTATAGAATGTCAGAGGCTTTTAGGGACTCACGTGTTTTATTTTTCTGCCACTAACGCATGATGTGGTTTCCGTGTACTAATGTGTGCATGTGGACTTTGTAACCGAGGCGTAGTGAGGGGTGGGCAAGGCAACTCGCCCGGGGCGGCTGACCTTTTTAATACCTTTTAGCACCTCCCCCAATCGGCTCCATATAATATTATATGTAAAATATGCCATTTGCTGAACCTCGGCGCCCGGTGACATATATACCCCCGCCACCCCCCTAGCTACGCCTCTGGTGTAACTGTCAGGGTTCTATTGTATTACAGGTATTTTGTAATATGTGTTTAGAAGTGAGATTGGTGGGTAACTATTGACTGATGTCAAATGACAAGAAACTTCGGCAGTCGTGTTTCATTTATTAATATAGAAATCCAACTACCATAAGCAATTAATAATAAATAACATACAATACACATATCTCTAATATAACATCTCCAACTGCTTAATCAAATGAATTCTAACACATCAGCTCTTGTTCACACAGCATTGGAAAAAACACGTCCGATAATCACTTTGTTCTCATTAACTGCCCTCGCATTGACTGACCTCTCTTGATCTCCCTGCTGCATTGTTACACTTTCTAACCTTCTCCCCATTTCTCTCCCCCTTTTTATATCCACACCCTATCTGAACAGTTACACTATTTTCCCCATACGCTGAATACCACCACTCACGAATATCTCATCCAGCATTTGACCACCATTCAACCACTTTAGCCTAGACGCACCTATCTCATACCTTACCCACATGAAAATATCATACCATTATTTTGTGTCTCGAAGATATATATATATATATATATATATATATATATATATATATATATATATATATATATATATATATATATATATATCGTCGGCATCCGATCCGTCTCGAGAGACGATGGTGTAGCTAAGTTGAGTCTACTAAACACCGCCAGGAATGGCTGTGCAGTCCGACTCCGGGGTGGCAATCCCTGCCGCACTTGTCACACTTGAAAATAGTTAGTTGTTGTAGTTGATGTTGTAGCTGCTCTTTTCCGCTTCCGTCTTGTTCTTTTCGGGGCAGCATTATCCTGTCGCTCAGCCTCTGCGCGCAATGAACCCTGCCGGACAGCGAGCCTCCAGGACTGGCGGTCGGCCTCAGCGGCTCTCCCAGGAGTTGGGGTTAATGGAGCACTCTTTCATATTCTTTTGCAGGTGTCTTTGTAGCGCATTTTAGGTCTTCTGTTTTCCTCTGGCCGGTAACTAGCTCGCCATAGAGTAGGTCCTTCGGGATGCGGCCTGCGTCCATTCTTTTGAGCATGACCGAGCCATCTGAAGGCGTCCTCGCTGAAGGCTGCAAACAAGCTGCTCATGTTGGCCCTCTCCAGCACCCCAGTGTTGGGGATCTTCATCTTTGCCACTTTATCTGCAGTATACGTCGCAGGCACCTCATGTGGAAATTGTTTAGCTTCCTTTCGTGCCTCGCGTAAGTGTGGTCCCGTCTCGCATCCATAGGAGGGTACTAAGTATGCAGGCCTGGTAGACGCAATCTGGTATTTTCGGTGAGGCTGGGGTTTTCCCACGTTGCTTTAGTCTCGCCATGACTGTGGCTGCCCTAGCGATTCTGCAATCACGATCTCGGGTCTATGGATAGCGAGCTGGAGATGGTGGACCCCAGAAAGTAAGTGAAGTTCTCGACGACCTCTAGGGTGTGCCCATCGATGTCAATGCTTGGGAGTGTATCTGCTTTACCTGTGCCATGACATTCGTCTTTTTCAGGCTGATAGTCAGTCCAAACTCCTTACATGCATGGGAGAGGCGGGTGACAAGCTGCTGCAATCCGTCTTCAGTGTGTGATGTCAAGGCTGCGTCATCAGCAAAGAGCAGCTCGCGGATTAGGACCTTTGTGACTTTGGTCTTTGCACGTAGGCGGGCTATGTTATAAAGCTTGCCATCGGACCTTCAACCTTGGATGTAAACACCCTCGCTGCAATCCTTGAAGGCGTATTGGAGGAGCATGGAGGAAAATGCCGAAGAGTGTAGGTGCAAGGACGCAGCCCTGTTTTACTCCGCTACTGACTGGAAGGCCTCGGAGATTGCGCCGTTGTAGCAAACCGTGCTATGCATGTTGTCGTGGAAGGACATGACCACTGCAAGCAGGTGTGGGGGAGCAGCCAATCTTTTGCAGCAAGCTGAAGAGTCCGCTTCGACTTACTAAGATCAAACGCCTTTGTGTGGTCGACGAAAGCGATGTAAAGTGGCACCTGCTGTTCCTGACACTTCTCTTGAAGTTGACGTATGAGTGAGAAGATCATGTCCACTGTTGATCGGCTAGCCCTGAAGCCACACTGTGGCTCTGGGTGAACTCGGGAGGCGAGGGCCTGCAGGCGGTTTAGAGCGACGCGGGCGAAAGCTGCCGACGATGCTGAGGAGGGAGATGCCCCGGTAGTTATTACAGTCGCTTCTGTCCCCTTTGTTCTTGTATAGTGTAATAATGTTGGCATCCCTCATGTCTTGGGGGATATAGCCCTGTTCCCAGCATCGACTTAGGAGGTCTTGCAATGGCTTTAGCTGGTTTTCCGCTCTTCAGATCTTCTGGTGGGATTCCATCGCTACCGGGTGCCTTTCCGTTTGCAAGGCAGTCGATGGCTTTGCTTAGTTCATCCACGGTGGGTGTGGTGTCCAGCTCCTCCATGACAGGCAGATCAGGATAGCGCACCAAGAGCAGGTATCAGTCACAGTGTTCTTGGTTGCGTATAGCTCCCAGGTAGTGTTCGGTCCACCTCTGCATCTGTTTTCCTGGTCCATGTGATGACCTCTCCTATTTCTGAATCTCAGGGGCGGTTTTGGAGGGAGTTGGGCCTATTGCCTTTTTGATGCCCTCGTACATCCCCCTCTTGCGTTTCCTGTATCTGCAGCTGCCTGGATGCTGCTACAGGTTCAACCAGTAGGGTTGGCGCATCTGCGGGCGGTCTGCTGGGCTTTTTGCTCCCTGGCTGTCCGTAGGGCTTTTAGTGTGTTGGGACTGGGCCTGGCCTTGTAGGCCAGTAGGGCTTCCTTTTTACCTCGGCAACGGGTTTCATTTCCTCCCAGTGGGCCTCGTACCAATGTGGCGTTTTCTCTATCTTTCCATAGGTGGTGATGGCGGAGTTATATACGACATCGCGCAGACGCCACACCTGTGTGCGTAGTACTCATAACTATACCATGACAGTAAAGGACTTTAAAAATAATTTGTATCTCTTGTATTTATGAAATGACAAAATAATAACATGAAAATATTCTGTTTTCAAACTCAATTGATTGCTAAATTAAAAAAGGGAATGTTTTACTAGAAGCAGGGGGACAGATGGTTGAGTGGTATAGAACAAGTGACTGTTGACATTGGGTTCCAGGGTTCGATTCTCTATGGAAGGGGAATTTTTCCAGGTCCTGGTGAAAGTTGTTAGAAAGTCCCCCAAGTCCACGCACCTTTAAATGTGTACAACACTTTAGTTGGGGGGAGTTTAGGTGGATAGGCGACTAGGCGTTATGCTAACCTCTCAATTCTTTTAAATGCTGTGGTTACAAACTCAGGTGAATTCTACATTCCAACTGCCTTGATGGACCATGAGGGCTAAGGGATCCTTACTTTTTTTTTTTTAATACTGGAATTAATCTTTCATTCATTGATAAACTTCAAGATCAATAAAATGAAATAAATAATCGATATTTGTGCTTTTTAGTACATTTTTAATACAAGCGTTTTTTAAAAAAAAGTTTGTTTTTTTTGTTTGTTTTTTTTTTGTATTTCATCCAGTCCTAATTGAATTTAGAAAAGAATTTTTTTAGCACCATTCAAAAAAAAAAATCTACTTTTGATGTCAAAATATTTTTAGTGGGTAGACACAATTTTTATTTGATTTTTTTTTTTGCAGGAAATCGCAAGCCAGGAGATTATAGCTTTACCCAGAGATGCACACCCATCAAGGCGGAGAAATCGTTGCATTTTAACATCACGTCCACGCTGGGTCATCTGGAGATTCAGACTCAGTAGGATTCAGTGGAGATTATTAGCTGACTATAATAAATTGAGTGGCACTCTCCGAGCCTGTTGGTAGTTGACTGTTGCAGCTCAGATAAACAAACAATTTGCCACAGAAAAAGAAAAAAATATATAAATATTGGTTTCATAGAACAGTAATCATGATTCTCATACATGCAATAGAATTTTGAGCTTTTACCTAATGGCTGGTTTTCAGAGGAAGGAATGTGATTTCGGTCTTGATTTTTTTTTATGTTTATTAAATGTTGCAATTGTGGTTTATGTTTTAAGGTGTAATTTTTTAATAAAAATACTTTTATAATCCAAGTTATTTATGATTATTCTTTTTAACTTTTAATTTAATTTTTGTGCAAAGGTGTATGTTTTAATCGGTGCTGAATCGAATTGCCTGTCGGGCTGTACTTGGCCAGCGAGCCATATTTTGCCAGTGCCCCTTAAATTTTATATAAAAAAAAATTGAGGCCGCTTAAAATTAGGCATGCTGATTATCCACCATTAACACTACTGTAATCTCTTGTAAATGATTTAGGCTTAACTTAATTGATCATCACTGATCAGACGAAAGAAATCGCCAGAACTGTCTGGTTAACTCAAAATTATAGCATCTGGGTGACCCAGTAGTTTTTTTTGGTTTCATTTTCTTATCTGTTGGAAAGCCCATTAGATAAAAGGTTCGATATTTTTATCAAATTTTTTTTTGAGCTACTCTTCCAAAATTCTACAATGAACTGCACATTTTTTTGTACTTCATATATAATAATACTCATTTCCAGTGTGCGTTAAATCGAAAGTAAAGAATGAATACAACAGTATTCCAGTTTAAAATACAACCATGAAAAAAATCGGATCTGCCCGAAACCAAAAAATAACCTAGCCTACCGATCAAGCCTAAGGGGATATAACTCTATGCAAAGGTTTTGCAGGGTACAGCTAGTTTAATAATACATGTACTGTATTTTTGTTTTGGTTACGAAAGGGAAGCTAGCAATTTTCTTTATTAAAACGTGATATACAATAAATTATGTCCCTTCGTTGAAGGAACAGCAAGCACACATTAATGTACATGTATATTAATATTACTAAAATATTAGTAATTATTACTATATCAAAACATATTAGTGTTGGTCTATTTTTGTACAGAATATTAAACACATGCAGTGGCGTCACTGGGTGGGGGGGGGGGTCAGCGGGCCGCACCGGGTGACAACAAAATGAGCAATTCAAATTTCATATCAGAACGAACTCAGTCTAGTCGGGTTTTTTTTATAGCCTATGATAGTTAAAAATACGAGCTTTGGCATAGGGTGCCACCATACAGGGCGTCTGGAGCTTAGGTAAACGAATACTATCTCGAGATGGTTGGGATGCTTTCGAATATGACTCGGTGTTAAAAAACCCCACTTTATTGAGATTAAAGAGGACAGTATGCATGTACAATAAAGGTATCCGTATCTTATCTATCACCTGAAACTCAAAATGAGTTTATAAATGTCCTGGCACATCATGTGAAGGAGATCATTATAAAGGATAACTAAAAGCTGTGGGGGGTGTTTTGAAATTATGTTTGACAGCACATCTGACGTATCAAACAATGACCCAGATATTTGATCGCTCTCATTTTTCTATGATAGAGTTATCGGAAGGTGAGCTTTTAAAAGATATACGAAAGCATAGAATGCATTTGAAGGCATCATATATTGATTCATTGCTGAATGGGGCTTCCTAGAATCCCAAAACTCTCACTGAACCTGCAATTATTTATCACTATATGCAGGGCCGTTTTAAGGTCTTCGCAGGCCCTATGCACTTTCAAAGTCGTAGGCCCTCCCCGATTTCATTTTTTAATATTTTTCAAGAATGCACCGGCACTTATTTGCCATTCAGGCTTTCGTAGGCCCTTGAAAAGTCCGTAGGCCCTTAGGCACAGTGCCTACTGTGCCTATATGATAAAGCGGCCCTGACCATATGTGTGTCTGTGAGCGGAGCTTTTCAAAACTGAATCTGATACAAAAAATTACCACACGTACTATAGGACAGTCAAGGCTTTCTGATATTCCTCTGTTTTCTATTGAAAGTGATATGGTGAAAGATAATTGATATTGATGGAGTGATTGACAGATAATGCAGCTTTGAAGACCAGGAAAGTAAAAATTAAAATAACGTTTATTGTCAAAATAACAATAATTAGCAGGTTGTTGCAGTTTTTAAATGCTTTCACGTTAAATCATATTGTATAATTTGTTGTTTTTTTTTTTAATCGTATAAAACTCAAAAACTTTTGTACCCATTGGATGTATTTCACAAATATTACAATTACAGGCTCAGTGAAGGAAAACTCTAAATATGTTAAATTGTTCACGGTGGAAGTCTTGGGGAGGGGAGGGGTTGAGGGGGGGGGTTGACACCCTGAATTTTCCGCACTTGGTGACACCAACCATAGTGACGCCACCGCTCTTATGTATCATAGGGACGAAATAGCCAGTGTCTGATTTAACCAATCGACTTGCGAGAGATTTATTTATAGCCTTTTTGATTTCAGTGTTTTAGCGGCTCAGTTTTATCTACAGCGCCCGGAACTTCAACCGACCTTGGTCCACATCTGAATAGAAAGAATTACTGTAAAGACTTGAATACATTTACATGTTCCAGACACTGAATTTTAATCTAGATAGCTAAAGTAAAACACTAGAGATATGTTTACAATGTTTTAATCACTTTTATACAAAACGAACTAAAAAAAAATAATCTAAGTTTAACGTTAAGTTTTTGTTAGCTTCAATGCTCAATATAATCATCTTAGCTTTAATATAGAGCGATGCTAATAGTGATGGGCAAAGGTATACTTTAAAAGTTCAACTATTTTTGTATATGTGAGAGATTCAAGCTTCCACTTAGGGACTATGCCTCCTGGTCTTCGAAGCTGGAAATCTGTCATTCACTCCATCAATATCAATATCTTTCACCATTTAAATGTAGAGCGCTTAACTGTCGACCGGAGGGTCCCGGGTTCAAATCTCAGTGAGAACCTTGGAACTTTTCCAGGTCCATCTTTAAATGGGTACCTGACTTTAAGGTGGGGGAGTAAAGGCGGCTGGGCGTTGTGCTAATCACACAATCCCTTTATATGCCGAGGTTACTGAAACAGATGAATTCTACACTTCATCTGCCCCGAAGAAGCCTTTGTGGCTTAAGGGAACTTTACTATTTAAATGTTACATGTAGAACTAACATTTTTTAAAATTTATCTTAATGGACATACTGCAAAATATTTAAAAATCGACTGAACAGTCCATTTTTTCCCATTTAAAAACAAAAAAGACAAAAACAGCTTATAGTGCATTTTAGCACAATGATTGGCAGCAGATATATCTGCTTCTACACCATTGGCCATAGTCGCCACTTTGTTCTGACCTTGTCCTCTGCAGTTTGACAGCAACTGATCATCATATACCCGTATTTCTTTTATTTCACACACAAGGTCTTTTCATGTCTTCTCCACTGTACAAATGATATTAACACAAGGGCTTGTTTTGAGTTAGCAAGAGAAAGTGTGATACACACAAAGATTATAGTTATAATTTTATAAACAATATCTAGAGCTGGAGTGGGCAAGAACAGATAAATGAAGCTTGTCTTTGAACTTTAAATGTAAATGAACGAAGAGGAGGTAACTGAGTATCATGAAGTGTAGCTAAAAAGGCAATTATCTAATAAAAGAATATCGATTTGGGTTCTGCGTTAAATCGAAAGTAAAGAATTAATACAACAGTATTCCAGTTTAAAATACAATCATGAAAAAATCGGATCTGCTCGAAGCCAAAAAATAACCTAGCCAACCGATCAAGCATATGGGATATAACTCTATGCAAAGGTTTTGCAGTGTATAGCTAGTAAAATTAATTTAAGAAATGTTGTTTCCAGGGTTAACTGAATGAATGGCTTTGCTAAGTTTCAAATAAACGGTTATGACTTTTCACATCTAAAATATATTGCAAAAGTTTTAGATTGCTGATTTACCGCTCTGACGTCACAAATGTATGAAGAATACGCAGACTGATACACATATTAGAAAATTTAAAAATTTAATGCGGCACACACATTATTTTCCACATAAAGGTTAATCTTAAAACACATAATCCATTTTTATAGCACTTGTCTTCCAACTTTTCGTGAAGGTTGAATGTCGACACCAATGTCATCTATAAAACCTTTTGTAACTAAAAATTTCCTTATACCTCTCATCACAATTCTTTCGATCAACAGCCAATGTAGTCAACAATCCTTCAATGTATTTTTGTACTGCCAGTAAATTTAAATGCACTGACTGTAATTTTTGGGTCACAGCTTCTAGGTTTGATGAATATTTTGTATAATAACTAAACAAACAACAAATGTACCCCAACCCTAACCTCTATTAGCACAAAGTAACTGATGTGCAACTTGCTTACTTTTTAAAGATTGTTCTAAATATTCTAGTTGTTTAACAATTTCTGTCACATTTTCAGCAAAAATCCGCAAGCTTTTATATTTATGTTTCCATCTAATTTCACTTAGCAAAGGAACATTTGGAATTAGTTTTCTTCGCTGCTTAATTTCTTAGAAAAACACTATAATTGACTTAATTTTTCCTATTGTCTTTCGTACAGCATTCACATTATTTAAATCGTTCACGACTTGATTTAGTTTAAGTGAACTGCAATGTACAAATGCTGCTTTTGGGTCTTTTTTCGAATTATTTCTTGGACTTCTTCTTTACTTGCTATTGTAGAACATCCGTCTTATCCTTGACCAACAAGATTTGTTATATTTAATCCAAATTTGTAATGATGGCGTTCTTTGACAAATTTAACACGAAGTGACATCTGCTCAATGCCTGAAATTATGTTGTCTCGTCAGCACGTAAGTATAGAAATTGCAAGTGAATTATTTGCTTCACGAACAATGTCTTCACACAAGAGAGACCCACCAATTTTGATCATAGTGTTTTATATAGTTGCCGAGATATACTTAGCACTACAAGAACCATTTGATAAATGATTACCTAGAACTTCATCTTCAGATTCAACACGAAACTCTAACAGGTCGTAAAAATTACCAGAATGTGATTTTTTTCTACAAAGTGCCAAATCATGCATGCCGCAAAAAAAGAATTGTAGAAATGGTGGGACCCAGTTTGTTGCAATTTTTTTGAATTTTCTTCTAAATGATGAGTTCAACTGCTCATCTATAGAAACTGCTTTGGGTTCCAATAATGCAACAAAATAGCTTGCATCATTAATAAGAGCCTTTGTGCTATGTGCTTTGCATGTGGCTACGTGCATATTCGATGAAATCTTTAAATTGTGTGCATGGTTTGATGACAAAGGCCCCCTGATCTCCTGTAATTACTTTTTGCGGAAACAACACGCACAATTTGCAAAAGGCACCTTTTAACTTTTGCGATTATACAACCCACGATGAATAGTCTGATATCCAAGCATATCCTCTGTTTCCACCACTGTCAGCTCTAAAAATCATACTTTTTATCAGGGGTTGAACAATCAAGGATCAGCAGCGATTTTAACTCATTTGAAAGGTCGTATGTCAAGACATACCTTCCAATATCCAATTTAGGAAATGAAGAAGTGACAGCGAAATCAAATTAGAAATAATTTTTCTCAGTTGTGTCTGGCTGTTGAACCTGTACTGTTGTCCTCAATGCATGTGATAATTCAGATACTGCAAACGCCCTAAAAATCTTCTAATAACGGCTTTTCGGAATCCAGCGATTGCTCTACTTTTCGTTTTATTGAGCCTGTACATTTATTTTCTGATATCCATCTTTTCATATTAATTTAGGATAAATTTAAAAATTCACTCAGTAGCAGACGATTATAAACTAACAAGTGTTGCCAGATTAAAAAGAAAACCTGAATGCCAAAAACATTTTCGAAGGACAAATCAAGCCACAGAAAGCTAAATTAAAAAAAAAATAAATAAAATCGGAACATGCTTGAATTTTCAAGTACATTTATTTATGTCAATATAAATAATTAATGTTAAACTTAACTTGGATTTTATTGAGCAATAAACCTGTATGGCATAGTCAGTTAAAATTAAAAACGTGTTTTTCTGCCCCCTCCCCCCCGGAAAAATTCCTAGCGACGCCCATGCTTGAGCATTTAGGTTAGTTAGAGTATATTTTGTTTCTGTCGGCTACTGTGAGATCGGCTAAAATGTCTAATAATAATGCATTTTATAAAGATTAACTTGATGAGCATACTTAGAGTAAACGCGATATTTAATGATTTATAAGTATCCTAGCAATTTGTTGGGGGGGGGGGAGGGGTTGGGGGGAGAGGGTAGCATTCACAGCAAATTTCATCAGCATTGCAGGTTATTTGTAATGTGATAATTAACGAAACGGAAGACCAGTGTTTCTCAAACGTGTCTTTTTTAATGGACCACACTAATGTAAACATTATTACCACACTAAAGTAAACATTATTACCACACTAATGTAAACATTATTACCACACTAATGTAAACATTATTACCACACTAATGTAAACATTATTACCACACTAATGTAAACATTATTACTAGGGAGCGACCGATATGCCTTTTTACCGATAGTCCGATACCGATATTTTCCCCCTTCCCTGTCATATTTCGTGACGCTTCGCCGACACGTAACTCTTGTTCCCCCTCCCCCCCCCCCAACTTCCCATCCCAACAAAAAATACGCACAGATGTTCACTAATTGTATCATTCAAGGTCATACATTAGAATTAAGAAATGCCAATCCTATTGTTTCAAGGTCGTATCTCTGATGTATACGTGACAATTTCTGTGTACGGGTTTTTTTTTTCCTTTTTTTTTTTAAATCTTGTCTGATCTGGTTATAGAATTGGGTTATTTACTGATTTTCTTTTCTGCAACTCTGTTGTGAAAAAAAAACAATGTATCGGCAGCCAAAAAACGGCCGGTCCGACAGTTAACCCATAGTGTTAGTCGAACCGATATTGGCACTATGGGTTAACTGTCGGACTGGCCGTTTTTTGGCTGCCGATACATTGTTTTTTTTTCACAACAGAGTTGCAGAAAAAAATCAGTAAATAACCCAATTCTATAACCAGATCAGACAAGATTTTAAAAAAGGCAAAAAAAAAAAAAACCCTACAAAGAAATTGTCACGTATACATCAGAGATACGACCTTGAAACTATAGGATTGACATTTCTTAATTCTAATGGATAACCTTGAATGATACAATTAGTGAACATCTGTGTGTATTTTTTGTTGGGATGGGAAGTTGGGGGGGGGGGAAGTGAGCGACGTGTCACGAAATATGACAGGGAAGGGGTAAGCATGGGTTGACATACGTCATTAGCTGTAGCATGAGAGAGACACGTGTTTGGCATTGTTGTTGATTAAAAAAAATATCGGTATCTGGGGGGGGGGGGGGTTAAACAAGACACGCGTGGGGGAAGTGTTACAAAATATGTGAACTTGGCTTGTTATACGTCATAGTATAGCACGAGAATAACACGTGTTTGGCATTGTTGTTGCTTAAGGGGCTGTCCATTAATTACGTCAACAAAATAGGGGGGAGGGGGGGTCAGAAAATTTTTGACAATTGTTGACAAAGGGGAGGGGGGGGAGGTCAAGAAAAGTTGACGTCAACAATGTTACTTTTTTTAAATTTAATATAATTACTTAATAAATAGGAAAATTAAGCAGCGTTTGTAGTTTTGTGTTACACACTCGCTTAACATTCAGTATTTTAATTAAACTAACTATATTCCTACTAATTTTGCCACATAAACATTTTGGAAGCCACCTTTTTTAGGGGGGGGGGGTAATCAAATGTTGACGTAATTTAATAGGGGGGGGGTCTCTGGAAGTTTGACAAGTTGTTGACAAGCTGGGGGGGGAGGTAAAAATCGCCAAAAATTTGTTGACATAAATAATGGACAACCCCTAAAAAGAAAATATCGGTATCGGTATCGGTAAAAATGCTGGGGGAAAATATCGGTATCGAACTATCGGTAAAAAGGCATATCGGTCGCTCCCTAATAGAGATAGAGAGAGAGAGAGAGAGAGAGAGAGAGAGAGAGAAAGAGCGTGAGAGAGAGCGTAAGAGAGAGAGAGACAAAGACAAAGAGAGAGCGTAAGAAAGAGAGAGATAGAGAGCGTAAGAGAGAGAGAGATAGAAAGAGAGAGAAAGAGAGACAGAAAGAGAGAGACAGAGAGAGCGAGAGAGAAAGAGAGCGTAAGAGAGAAAGAGAGAGAGCGTAAGAGAGAGAGAGAGAGAGAGAGCGTAAGAAATAGAGAGAGAGCGAGACAGGGAGAGAGACTGAGAGAGAGAGAAAGAGAGAGAGTAAGAGAGAGTGTAAGAGAGAGAGGAAGAGAGACAGAAAGAGAGAGACAGAGACAGAGTGAGAGAGAGAGGGAGAGAGAGACTGAAAGAGAGACAGAGAGATAGATGCAGAGAGAGCGAGAGAGAGAGACAAAGAGGGAGAGGAAGAGAGAGAGTGAGAGGGAGAGAAAGAGAGACAGAGAGAGAGGGTAATAGAGAGAGCGTAAGAGAGAGCGTAAGAGAGAGAGAGCGCGTAAGAGAGAGAGAGACAAAAAGAGAGAGACAGAGAGAGTGAGAGAGACAGAGAAAGAGAAAGAGAGAGAGAAAGAGAGACAGAGAGAGAGACAGAGAGAGAGAGCGAGAGAGAGAGAGAGAAAAAGAGAGACATAAAGAGACAGAGAGAGGAGAGAGAAATAGAGAGAGAGAGGGACAGAGAGAAAGAGAGAGAGAGAGAGCGAGACAGGGAGAGAGATTGAGAGAGAGAGAGAGTAAGAGAGTGAGAGAGCGCAAGAGAGAGAGAGAGAAAGAGAGATAGAAAGAGAGAGACAGAGAAAGAGAGAGAGAGGCAGAGCGAGAGAGAAAAAGAGAGAGTGAGACAGGGAGAGAGACTGAGAGAGAGAAAGAGAAAGAGAGAGAAAGACAGAAAGAGATAGAGAGTGAAAGAGAGAGGGTAAGAGAGAGAGAGCGTAAGAGAGAGCGCGTAAGAGAGATAGAGAGTGAAAGAGAGAGACAGAGAGAGAGACAGAGAAAGAGAAAGAGAGAGAGAGAAAGAGAGACAGAGAGAGACAAATAGAGCGGGAGAAAGAATAGAGAGAGGGACAACGAGAGAAAGAGCGAGACAGGGAGAGAGACTGAGAGAGAAAGAAAGAGAGACAGAGAGAAAGTTAGAGAAAGAGAGCGTAAGAGAAAGAGAGAGCGTAAGAGAGAGATAGAAAGAGAGACAGAAAGAGAGAGAGAGAGCGAGAGAGAGACAGAGAGATATAGCGAGAGACAGAGAGAAACAGAGAGAGCGAGAGAGAAAGAGAGAGAGGGACACAGAGAGAAAGAGAGAGAGCGAGACAGGGAGATAAGAGACAGAGAGAGAGACAGAATGAGAAAGAGAGAGCTTAAGAGAGATAGAAAGAGAGGCAGAAAGAGAGAGAGAGCGAGAAAGAGAGAGCGAGATATATATATATATATAGCGAGAGAGAGACATAGAGAGAGAGAGAGAGACAGAGAGAGCGAGAGAGAGAGAGAGGGACACAGAGAGAAAGAGAGAGAGCGAGACAGGGAGATTAAAAGACAGAGAGAGTGAGACAGAAAAAGAAAGAGAGACTTACAAAGAGAGAAAGAGAGAGGGACAGAGAGAGATAATGAGATAGAGAAAGAGAGACAGAGAGAAACAGGGAGAGAGACTGAGAGAGATAGAAAGAGAGACAGAAAGAGAGCGAGAAAGAGAGAGAGCGAGAGAGAGAAAGAGAGAGCGAGACAGGGAGAGTAAGAGACAGAGAGAGACAGAAAGAGAAAGAGAGACAGAGACAAAGAGAGACAGAGACAAAGAGAGAAAGAGAGAGATAATGAGATAGAGAAAGAGAGACAGA
This sequence comes from Bulinus truncatus, assembly GCA_021962125.1. Lineage (NCBI taxonomy): Eukaryota > Metazoa > Mollusca > Gastropoda > Planorbidae > Bulinus > Bulinus truncatus. The sequence continues at coordinate 657,225 of JAGDYQ010000123.1, forward strand.
GAGAAACAGGGAGAGAGACTGAGAGAGAAAGAGAGAGAGAGAGAGAGAGACAGCGAGAGAAAGAGCGAGACAGGGAGAGAGACTGAGAGAGAAAGAAAAAGAGACAGAGAGAGATATAAAGAGAGACAGAAAGAGAGAGAGAGAGCGAGAAAGAGAGAGAGCGAGAGAGAGACAGATATATATATAGCGAGAGAGAGAAAGAGAGAGAGAGGGACACAGAGAGAAAGAGAGAGCGAGACAGGGAGAGTAAGAGACAGAGAGAGAGAGAGACAGAAAGAGAAAGAGAGACAGAGAGCGAGTAAAAGAGAAAGAGACAGAAAAGAAAGAGAGAGAAAGAGAGGGACAGAGAGATAATGAGATAGAGAAAGAGAGACACAGAGAAATATATATATATATATATATATATATATATATATACATATATATATATATATATATATATATTGAGAGAGAGGAACACACAGAGAGAGAGAGAGAGAGAGAGAGAGAGAGAGAGCGAGAGAGAGAGAGAGAGAGAGGGAGAGATGGACAGAGAGAGCGAGAGAGAGGGACAGGGAGAGTGAAAGAGAGACAGAGAGAAAGAGGGAGAGAAAGAGAGAGAGAGACACACACACAGACAGCACATAGACATACAGTCAAACAGACGGGCAGACAGACATACGGACAAAGAGAACCTGTTTGTCTGAGGGGGGAGGGGGATTTTTCACTACGCATCGAACGATGCCACCATCTTCTTTTGATGTCAATCTCAGAGAGCGAAGATCCCCAACGAAGGAAAAAAATTGACTTAAGATATTAGCAATAAAAGACCTGTATGTAAAACACTTATAATACATTACAAACGGTTTTTTAAAAAAAATATGATATATTATTTTTAAAATCACGGACAGTAATATGCGTCTGACTTTGGGGTGGGGGGAGGGGGCCGGGGGGGGGGGGAAGAGAGAACATTCTCCGCAATGATAAGTGAATCCCTTGACGCCATGTTATGTCAGTGGTTGACAAATAACTATGAATGACAGAATCACTAGTAAAGTCAACGGTTCGAATCCATTACACAAGAGAATTTCTTTTAGTCGTCATGTAGGAAAATCTTGAATTCAGTTTTTAGAGTGAATTTAAAAAAAAAAAATCTATTTAGCCTATATTTCATCCTTAAAATAAAAACAAATATTTATCATTTGTCTTTGGTACATAGCGAATTCATTTAAAAAAAAAAAAAAAAAACTTTATTGTGATATTCGTCTCCGTGTGCTGCTAGAAACCGTACCATTTGACATTTACAAGAATTTGAGATATTTCGTTGGCTGTTAATTATGGGATTGGTTTACAAATGACTACAACCGTGAATTGATGTCAAATGTCAAAGACATTTTTTGCCCATTATCCGGAAGACGGGTTTCTCATAAAAAGCATGCTAGTCGCTCAAATGATTTCAGCAGTCAACTCAATGCTACTGATCAAGTTGAGTGTTGCTTAGAATTTCTCGGCTTTGGCTTGGGCAGAGAGGTATGTACAATGGTGGCCATAAATTATGCATTTTTCTTACTACTTCATTAGTAGCGTCATTTCACCAAAATGTTGGGGGTGGGGGGCAAATAAAAATACAAAAATACCAATTATGTGTTTATTATATATTTTTAAAATGGTTACATGCATATAATATATTATATATATATATATATATATATATATATATATATATATATATATTAATGTCTTATTAATTGTTCATAGAGTTTTGATTATTCAAATTAAGGGATAGCGTCTGGTTTTCATTGTTCCAAAATTATCAATTAAGTCATCAAAATCCATTGATTTTGAGAATTTTTTTGGGGGGGGGGGAGCGTGACACCCCCCGCCCCCCCCCCCCCCAAGGACGACACTGTACTGCACATATATATATATATATATATATATATATATATATATATATAATATATATACATATTTATATTGGTAATTGGTTATAGTAAAGCTGCCGGGTCCGGATCCCAAGGGGACCACGACTTTCTTTTCAATTTTATTTATGTAGGCTGAGCCTATCACTGCAACAATTTGAAGTTCACTTAAATTAAGCTTAATTAATTAATTAAAAACATTTATTAAGGAAATGAACTACATGTATTCACTATTCTTACATATAAAAGAACTTTGACAGATCATTTAATAATCTTCGATATTTTCGATGACCACGATGCATTAATCTTATAATTTTTGTTTCATGAATAAAGTGTGTCAATAAATACACAGGTTCTATGATAAGTAGACAATGTCTCATGATGTTTCCCTTTGTTTACAGTGGATCAGACCTTGTTAAAGTCTGCCACCACTAGATGGCGATTATAGAGTTATTTTCCAAAGTGGCCAGATTCTTGAAATCTTTATAATTAAGTGCATATATTCAACTATAACATAACAAAAGACTAATAAAATCAAGCGGTGTACTGAGTACAAAACGAAATGTAAAAACAACTATTGTTTATGTTCTTTTAAATGCTTTATATTGTTGAAAGACATTTACTTTTATTTGTTGGAAAAGATTAAATAAAATACTAAAAATAGCACGATTGACTAAGAAAGAAACAACCTCATTACTTAGCACTTTCATTGGACACGTGCAGTAAATAATCTCTTAATGCATTTTCCCCTCTATATTAAACATTATCAAAATAATATAAGGAATTATCTTCGGACTCCATAGGATTAATTGACTCAAACTTAAAAGAAAATTGTTTTACCATCAGTAATAAAATTTTAAATTAAATGGGCTTCGAAATGCTACTATTAACAGATTTCAAATATTCCAAAATAAATAATTAAAAACGGTCAGACTAGCAAATTCATTAAAAGCCCCTTTAAATAACAAATTTTTTAATTGAATATTTTATCAGAGATGTTTTTTTTTTCACCTAAAAAATCCCCACAGGTCTTCAAATCAAGAGATGTTTCTCATAAAAATCATTGTCATAATTGAACTAGTTGGATCGGTCAATTGTGTTGAATGCTCATTTACATCATGGTTGAAATCTTTTGACTCTGACGGTCAGTCAACATGTCAAATGAACAACCATTATATCCGAGGATTAGAAAGAAGTAATGTCCGCCGTTGGAGAGATGATCACCTAAATTACTTGGAAGGAGTACAATGTTGCATTGCACCCGCACCATGGTCAAATACCGATGAACTAGTTATATACGCTGACTGGTCTAAAGAGTTGGACAATAATAACAAATGGGCTTTTTGCCCCTCGGGCTATTTTCTTCAAGGCTTATATAGACACTGGTTGGCCACGATATAGAGGTTATCTACACAATATTGAAAATGCACGATGCGTAAAGCCGTCCTCACATCCATTTTTCTACGACCGTTGCTACGAAGAAGACATAGTTCGCTGTTTTGACAAAGAAGGTCGATGCTCTTGTAAAGAAGGACATTACGTAACTGGACTTTATCGAGGAAGTGGTGATAATTTGCACAATTTAGATAAACTACGATGCTGTAAAATGGCGACAAAACCTCAAGAAGTTAGCAGTACTGATAGCCTGAAAGCCCGCATAATGGATACTACTCTAAGGAGAATGGCACATTTAGCTTTTATATTGGGCTACGGCTGGTGCTTAGGTAACAGAGGGCTAAGCATTGGGGAAGATTTTGAAAAAAATGGAGACACATGGGAGGCTAGTAAAAAATTATTTTGGTCAGAAAAAAAGTGCAAAGGATTTAAATGCGATCAGAGACTAAGTTTGGAATTTGGCGATTGGAGTTTAGCAGTAAAAGATATTCAGTACGGAGATCCCGTTTTTGATGATCTACAACCAGAATCTTTTGAATCTGCGACGATTTACAATGACGACCCTGTACCGGCCTCAAAGGTATTTGAAAAAGTAATCACTGTCCAGGAAACTATTACACACTCAACGACAAACAGTTTTACTGTTGGCTACGGACTAGAATTTACAGTAAGTTTTGATATCCCATCGTTAGGTGGGGCATCGGCAACTTCTAAATATAATTTTGAATTTTCGACAGCGAGTTCTACCGAGAAAACCACTCAAAACTCAACAAGTGTAACAATCAATACATCGAAGACCCTGCAGCCCCATTCAGCGGCCAAAGTCAGTGTTCTTATGAGCAAAAGCAGAGCGACGATTCCGTACACGGCCGTCATTATTGCTAAATTCTCCACGCAATTTAGAGGATTCTTGAGATGGGGTCAAGGGTACAGCAGTCCAACAACTAATTATCATTACAAGCATAAAGGAAGTGGCGACAGGCCAACGGTTAATTATAGATTTGGAAGTCCGTCTGTTCCATTCTACGAAGCTCTTAAAAAGGAGAGCGGGTCTCAATCTGAACCTTGGCTATGGAATGAAATGTTACAAAATTATCCATGGGCTGGTCAATTAATCAAAGGTTTAACAGATGAAACACAGTACGAATTTACATTGAGCGGGACTTTACAGAAAGTTGCAGGAACCACTTTCGATGTCAAATGGAAAAACGTTAATATAACTAAACATGCTACCATGAAAAGAAGTACACCGAAATTAAGAGACTCAAAAGAAACGATATTGGCAGCACCAGGTCCGAATGACCGCCCAGCCCAAGTTAAATATCCAGATGTCTCTCTTCCGAATGCTGAAGCATTTGAATTTAAAGCTATTCCCTTAGATACTAATGCAACCTGATCTAATATTACAGAGCCTAGTTGTTTGAGCTGTAGATACAAACAAATGTCTCTTTTTAACTTCTTAACATTTTTGGAAATATTTTAAAAATCTTTGTTAATATTTCTTCATTATCTAAACACATCATATCTATGATCATTTGAAGTTTTTTACTATTCTCACATCACAAAAAATACCATAATGAAACAAGCTACCAGCTTATCCCTTAAAAATGCTAATTGACTGCATATTTATTTACAAAAAATCAAAATATATTCAAATTCAAGACAGGAGTTGCATTAGAAATCTGAAGATTTAAATTCTAAAATATATGCTAATAATAGGAATCTTATGTAGACAATACGAAAAAAAATTCTTTGGTTGTCATGGCATCGATGATCATATTGTTTAATGTTTATTAGTATGAAAGACTTAATGAACGATTTGAATTTAATATTTTCTTATAGTCAATTTTCTTATTGATGCATTTTTTTAAAGTACCATATTATTTTTTTTCTTTTGAATCGTTTACTAAAAAAATATACAAGCGAAAATATATTTTGCCAAATGCTCTCATTAGGTGTGTATCGTTAAAGGAAAATATTGTTTTAAATTTGCAAACAATTCATTTATATAGAATTAAATATCTATAAATTTCACCAAAAAGTATTAGCTCCTGCCCTTAACGAGAAAGAGTTTACCAAAACATCTCATAAAAATTGTTGAACAATACACAGCTTAGACGTAGTAATGAACATCTAGCCCGCTGTACTTTTTACGTTATATTATCTGCCAGTTTAATGTTGTATTCCTAATGCATGCTAACACTACTTACAATTTTCAAAAATTAATTATTGCATGAATTCTATAAGGAATAAAATCTTTACACCACAAAACTTCTGGTCTTTGTTATCATTTTGTCTGTCTTCTATTTATGTTGAATGTGAAATTTTTAAATATTTCACGAGTCGTAACAAATATTAAAAACTAAAAGCACTAAAAGTTGAATTATGCTTGCTGAGGATCTCACAGGACACACATTATTTATACAGTGGTTCTTTTTCTTTTTTTTAAATAATAATTTAAAGAACCAATAAATAACAGTTATTCAGGATCAAGAAGTAATAAAGCTGTTCTACTCTTGAAATTTAATTTTAAAAATTTTCAATGTAATATTTAAAACATTTTTTAATATTCAATAACACAATTTACTAATCAAACTACTGAACATTTTCTAATAACTAAAAATAAGATGTAGTATCTGATCTTTGTTATCTCTAATTTGGTGTGGGAAGTATAAAGTAAAATATATATTGGATCATAAGGCTAAACTTAACGGTTTAAATTTTGAGCTTTAAGTTGACCAAACGGGTGCGCAAAACCTAGGGCGACACCCATTGAGTATGTCTAATTGGAGACCAGGCTTTCGTTTGTAAAATTTTTCCTGTCCAAAACGAAAATAAATAATTGGGGAATCAGAATAACTAAGAAAAAAAAGCAAAAACTTATTTATGAACAACAACCATGTTATCTATACGAATTTTGCCTCTTCATATAAACATTACCCACAATAAGTAATTAGTTATATTCTTTTAGGATGATTGACTCGAACTTTTTAAAAAAAGGGGAGGGCTGACTTTCTTGAAATGAAATTGGAGCTTTTGAAAAAAATAGGTAAAACAATATATAAATATATATGAAAAAAAAAACGATAAAGTGCATTTCATTTAGTAAAATTTTTTCCAAATAAAAATACTAAATGCATACATTAGAGACGCTGCTCCATTGATTATACTGCTCCATTGATTACACTGCTCCATTGATTACACTGCTCCATTGATTACACTGCTCCATTGATTACACTGCTCCATTGATTACACTGCTCCATTGATTACACTGCTCCATTGATTATACTTCTGCTTTTATTCAATAGTAAATTTGAAGCAGTGTCTGCAAAACAATTATTATTGCTGTTTAAAGGTAAATATTATCAGTAAACATAATTTCTACGAATATGTGTAGATAAGGGGTGGGAAAACTACGGCACGCGGGCCGCATGCGGCCCGGCAGAGTATATTGCGCTGCCCGAATGCATGTTGTGATATTCTGTCTATGGTAATTTTCTTTGTTTAGAGTTTTCGCTTTATTTTTCAAATTATATTCCATCTACTTGATTCGAATCTAGGGATATTGAATCGGTTTTATGGCACGAGAATATTCGCTAGAGCTGCGTGACCTACAAGGAGACCTGAAGGAGAAGTTCAAGTCAGTTCTTTTTCTGGATTTTTTTAGCACGTTTACTAGCAGTGACATTTCCAAAACTTAAAAAAAAAAAACAACAAACTTTGCACCCAAGCTTTTTTGTCACTATTTGGGTTCACATACATTTATGAGCAAGCCTTTCTTTGTATGAAAATAAACAACCCTAAGAACAGATCGATGTTGACTGACTGCAATTTAAATTCAGTCATGTGATTCACAAAAAGTAAACTGGTCCCACAGTTCACAAACATAATCCAAAATCGTGAACAGTTACAAACTTCTCATTAATTATAATTGTAGTCTTTGGCCAGCCTGTATGTAAATTAAGTTCCTTTGTCTTAATAATTATTATGACAGGTAACAAAACACTTTATTTGAATTAATATGAATAATAAAATCTTATTACCAATTTAGTTCGTATTTTTAAAATGTAATGTACATGTGTAATAGAGCGTAAATGTGAAATAAAATGACCAATACATAGTTATCATTAGTTCATATTTTCTAACGTTGTAAATTTAATTGAAGTAGACCAAATATATATGCGGCCCGCCGATAACACATATGTTTTCCGTAGAAAAAGTTTGCCCACCCCTGCTGTAGATACACGCCCAAGCGTTCAAACAAATATCTTAACTGTTTCTTTTTATAAAGAATGAAACAGTGTTGTAATTAATCCATTGTAATTGTTCATCATGGACTTTTTTAAAAAAAGGGGAGGCTAGCATTACTTTTATACTGTAAAACTCGCGATTATTCATATTTACCTCCCTTATTAAAAAAAAAAAAGTTTTTTCGTCTGAGAATACTAAAAAAAAAAACAAAAGAAAATAAAAAAATAAATAAAATAAAATAAAAATAAAACAGCTTCTAAATTAAATAAACAGAAATCTCATTTGATTCAACAAGTGCCCAGTGGCTAAAAAAATATAACTTGAATAACTTGAGTAGAATGCCGAGACTAAATGAAAGTACTAATGACCTCTTTATGATAAGTTCTCTCTCTATATCTCTCTCTCTCTCTCTCTCTCTCTCTCTCTCTCTCTCTCTCTCTCTCTCACACACACACACACACACAACCACCCACCCCACCCCCACCTCACCCCCACCCATCACATAAATAAATTCATGAGTTTTCAAGGATCATATTTTTTAAAATCACTAACAAGTAGTTGTCATTTCAACGGGTTAAATAATACAAATAATTTCAAACAACTATATTTTCATAAATGTTATCAGTCATCTTAAATAGATCCCATACAGTACAGGACTTCAATACATCACATAGTAATACATGACGATGGGCCAGCCAGAACCGGACTTCAATACATCCCATAGTAATACATGACGATGTGCCAGACAGTACCGCACTTCAATACATCCCATAGTAATACATGACGATGGGCCAGACGGTACCGGACTTCAATACATCCCATACTAATACATGACAATGTACAGGACTTTGTTCACACAAGTATTGCACATGACGATTACATTCAATTTTATTTTTTTTTTTAAACACCGGAAGCTTTTATTTTCCCCCTTATTCAAAATTCTGTTATTCACGGCATCATTTTGTCGCTCCTCAAAAGAATTCCATGGGGCGGATGGCCGAGCCGCCTGATGCTTGATTGCAGACCTGATAGTCCTGGGTTCGATCCTACATTAAAGGGAATTTTTCTAGGTCGTAGTGAAATTGGTAAAAGTCCATAATGTCCACCCAGCTTTTAATGGGTACAAAACAAAGAAGACAATGGATGCTACTGTTGTTGTCTGTTGCGAGGGGGGGATTAGGGCACTAACCTGAGCCAGGCTGTGTTGTGCCAGGCTGTGTTGTGCCAGGCTGTGATGTGCCAGGCTGTGTTGTGCCAGGCTGTGTTGTGCCAGCCTGTGTTGGGCCAGGCTGTGTTGGGTCAGGCTGTGTTTTGCCAGGATTTGTGGGGGCAGGCTGTGTTGGGGCAGGCTGTGTTGTGTCAGGCTGTGTTGTGCCAGGCTGTGTGTAACGTAAGATAGAAAACGTGATTGTGACGTGTAGAATTGCCCTTCTCCCCCACCAACCCCAGTTCACCACAGGGTCAAGGTTCCAGCCGCTATGTTTGTGTAGATTCGTTTCATCGACATCGCCTTCCCCCCAATCGTTTCACTGACGTTCTTCCCCCCCCCCTCCCAAACGTTGCACCAACGTATTCGCCCCGACCTTATAAATACGTGAATAGCAGTAGTTGAGTTAGTAAGGTGCTGACAGTCATATGAGTTAGACGTAGAGTAGTGTAGATAGTTATAATATTCTAAGAGTTAGTTGTAAACTTGTAGTGACATTTGTTTAAGTAGACATCATTAGACAAAGGACTTATATTGTATATACATATATATTCACCTATGTTTAGAAGCTATTAAAGTTGGGTCTTTGAGCTTAAACACCAGTGTTGCTGTTGATATATATGTATTAGAGAAGTGTGTACGTAACATATTTGGCGATCCTACGCCTTGTAAAGTATAAGATATAATAACGTTACATATTTGAAAATAACAACGTAACAGTGATGCTACTGTTATTGTCTGGTTGAAACGTTATTTGTGACAGGTGATCTCGTTGGAAGCTGAACTTTTTTTTTTTAATAATCCTAGCAAAGTCAGAGAACGAAATGTGTTGTACAGATTGGTTTTGAGAAAACGCTAAATCCCCCCCCCCCGCTCATTCTTAACCGCGATACATATTGCGACCCTAACGCTAAACAATTTCTCCATTAGATGGTCTTTTCCAATGGGGGAAATGTGTATTCATTTTTGTTTGTTCACTCCCTTTGTAGATGTCAGAATTTTTTTTTCCCTGAACAAAAAAAAAAGCATATAAAAAGAAAAAACAAAAAAAAAATAAAAAAAAAAAAAACAAAACAGTTTGACCAAATCAATCAAGGATTTTTTTGGTTGTAATTTTCGTTTCAGATGGTCACAATAACCTAGTCAATCCAGTACTTATAAAATGATCTGTCTTTGTGATGAATATTTAGTGGTACACCATTGACAAACTGTCTGACAGAGCAAACAGATCGCTACTTTAACATTCATGAGCAATAACGGATGAAAACCAATTACGTTATGATTCTGTCATTTATTATTACATGACGCTTCAGTATAATCTATCTACATAAATAATAGCGGTGTGGGTTCTGCGTTAAATCATAAGTAAAGAATTAATACAACAGTATTCCAGTTTAAAATCTTCAAACGTAAACAATAGTAATAAAAATCATGAAAAAATCGGATCTGTCCGAAACCAAAAAATAACCTAGCCTACCGATCAAGCCCAAGGGGGATATAACTCTATGTAAAGGTTTTGCAGGGTACAGCTAGTAATTGATTAATAAGCAATGATATCAGTCAGTGTATATTAACATGTGTTAAAAACATGTAATAACTCTCGCAAGTTATGACAAGCGCGATCAGTTAGAATTTCAATATTAGTGACTATTTATGAAATATTTAATTTACTCACTTCAAGCACGAATGAACCAAATGTGCGAAATGCTCTCGCATTAAATTTATTTAAAAAAAAATATTGACTTAAAAGGAGGTTCTACATTGAACACACGGCTAGATTTTAGAATATATGCGGCAAAATAAACAACATTTATTATTACATAAGCTCTGATTCATCCAGCTGAATCACAGGAACATCCTGACCTAAATCTGTACGGATCATGCCTCCTCCTCCCCCCCCCCCCCACCCGCCATACCGGGTGTCTGGACTAGATGCCAGAATCCTTACACTGATGTGTCTTGCCTGTGGCTCATTTCCTGTTCTTAAGAAAATCACAGACCCGGAAGCGAACAGATTACGAGAAAATGACTCGTGAACATTATGAGTGCCACGTTGGTCGGGAAAAAAAAAATTTAGGCGGGAAGAAAAAAAAATATTGAATAATTTGTATATGCTAATCAAACAGCCTTTACAAAATAAAAAAGGCGAAAATAATAGACGAAATACAAAATAATGACGATCGTAAAAAAGATAAAGTTTGAAATCAGTAAAAGTCCAGTCTTCGAAAGGAATGTCAAACAAACTAACACAAAAAAAAACAAAACAATTATGTATAATCGTACAAGGGAAATATTCGATTACCTCTGCTAGTATTTAAAAATAATTGCGTCATCAAAACTTTCTTACCAAAGTTTTCTACACATCTTACTGTCGGCTGTATGTTAGTTACAACGTCATGATCCAACTTGGAAACTCATGTATAAAAATAGCGGATTAGAACAGACTATGATTCGTATTTAAAAAAAATACCCACATTTCTTTAAGTGAGGAGAATTTTCATATAAAATTTCTGCAGTTAGGTATTTTTTACCACGAAGAATTTACTGGTGTTTTAAAAAGTTTCCTATCAGCACCAACTTTATGAAGCTTATAGATTTCAAATATCTGACATAGAAAAACGTACTTAAAAATTTGATATTTAATTCTTTAACAGTCATAAAAGACAAAACAAACAAAAAAAACAAAACGCAGCTAACATTGACCGTATATTGAACACATTAATAAAGCGTTTAAGCACATATGTCATTCTTAAACGTGTCCAGATTAAATAAAAACGATCTTCACTAAGTAGGCTAGACCCACAACATCATTACTGAGTTTGCCAACAACATCATTACTGAGTTTGCCCACACCATCATTACTGAGTTTGCCCACAACATCATTACTGAGCTTGCCAACAACATCATTACTGAGCTTGCCCAAACCATCATTACTGAGCTTGCCCACACCATCATTACTCAGCTTAGCAATTAGATAATGACACATTTAATACATAAAACACTCCAGCAAACATTGGCTTCGCGAGGGACGTATCCAAATAAAATACTTCGCCACTACTTCAAAGCAATCAAAGGCGAGATTCAATAAAACCAGCTTTCTAAATTTAACTTTATGTGACAGAAGATGGCCAGGGGAGTGAACCGAACTTTGTTTGATGGAGCGGGCTTGCGATTTATTGTTGTCGCTAATCAAGGGAGACACCTCCAGACTACAAGTTAAAATAGCACAGAGTTATCGGTCGTCAGTGCATCATGTCTATCTATCTATCTATCTATCTATCTATCTATCTATCTATCTATCTATCTATCTATCTATCTATCTATCTATCTATCTATCTATCTATCTATCTATCTATCTATCTATCTATCTATCTATCTATCTATCTATCTATCTATCTATCTATCTATCTATCTATCTATCTATCTATCTATCTATCTATCTGTCTACGTGCCTGTCTAATTATCATATAATTATTATAGAGAATTAAATTTAAGCCCCAGTATGAAAATAACAACAGCTGTATTTGAATAGACGAAATAATTAGTCCTAAAACTTAAAAGAAATGAAATAAAAATAATAACAATTATTTTATATGCTAGAGGCAATGGCGGTGGCCGAAAGAGAGTAAAATAGTCGGCCATTTTCGGTACACTTGAAAGTGAGAACTTAAAGATAAGCGTCAGCCATGAACTCACGTGCTGATTTAAATGTTAATAAAGGCTTTTTTGCATTCGACGCGCTCATAACGTTCTTGTGTAGTTTGATCATTCCATGTACCGTCAACAGTCCAGACCATGAGCCAGTCATTCAGCTATATGACACGAAAGTTCCTACATATTTAACTCATTTAACTTTACTATAAATAATAATAATAATCATAATAAAAGATCAGCCCCCTATTAAATGTTACAAATGAAGACTTAAAAAAAATGTAACGTTTTAGTACTATTATAGTTACCAGCAGTTAGATTGGCAATGCACTTTTTTTTTTCAGGCTAGAACCAAATGTAGCGAAATATTTCTGGGGGATTTCCAAGATGAAACGAAGAAATAAAAAGACGTCCCAATTACCGTCTGATACAGCCATGGGGCTGGGCGGGGGAGGGGGAGGTTGGTGGGGGGGGTGACGGGGGGGTCATTTATAAAAATTTATCATAGAAAAACGTTTCCATGAGATTAAAAATAAATCAATCACACCATCACGTGTGGATGTTCCTAAATAAATAAATTAAACAACGGAATGACCATATCTTTTAAAAAAAAAAAGGTTTACCAGATAATTAACGTTGGCTTTGGCAAACTTTTAAATGAACCCAATCTGTAGGACATAACAAACAAACAAACAAACAAAAAACAAATACAAAAGTTTTTAATATTTTAATCATAGATTTGTATTTTAAATTTACAGTCTTGTTCACAGTGGGGTAAATAGGAGTGAAGCCGTGCAGGGAAGGGGGGTAGGGGGCAGCAGTAGGGGGTGGGGCCGTGCTGCGCTTTATCTGCTGCAGTGGGGGAGGGGGCTAGTGCCGTAAAACCTCAGAATACGAACTGAATCTTCAAGAAAATATTCGAATTCCAAACTGTTCATGGTCCAAACCAATTTCTCCCCATTTAAAAAATAAATAAATGAATGAATGAATTCCCACAAAAACAAAAAAAGACCAAAAAAAAAAAACCAGCTTAAAGTCAGGTACAACCCATTTAAAGCTAGGTGGACTTGTGGGACGACGACATTGAAACTAATTTCACATGGGGGAAAATTCACTTGGTTCTCACCGAGGATCGAACCCAGGACTCTCAAGTCGACAGTCGAGAATCTACACCACTCGGCCATCCGTCCCACATCTGTCGTGCTTAACTACCTCATAATCTGAGACACCTGCCATGCTTAACTACCCCAGAAACTGAGATAAATACTTCGAATCCCACATAGGCTTTGAAAACAACAGTACAGAGAAACCTTTTCTATCCGAACATTTCAAGCAAATCACTAAAAAAAAAAAGAAAACAGTTTTTAATTCTCCACGAGCTCGTCACATGACAAGGACTTTACCAAGATATAAAAAACATAATGTATTACTAGATTTTAGTATAAATACTTAAAATGTGTAAATAGAGGCGGCCTTAACAGTAAGAGGGCCCTAGGGTGAGATGACCATGGCTAGTGGCCTATGTGTGGCCTATGGTGAGATCACCATGGCTAGCGGCCTATGTGTGGCCTATGGTGAGATGAACATGGCTAGTGGCCTATGTGTGGCCTAGGGTGAGATGACCATGGCTAGTGGCCTATGTGTGGCCTAGGGTGAGATCACCATGGCTAGTGGCCTATGTGTGGCCTAGGGTGAGATGACCATGGCTAGTGGCCTATGTGTGGCCTAGGGTGAGATGAACATGGCTAGTGGCCTATGTGTGGCCTAGGGTGAGATCACCATGGCTAGCGGCCTATGTGTGGCCTAGGGTGAGATGACCATGGCTAGTGGCCTATGTGTGGCCTAGGGTGAGATGAACATGGCTAGTGGCCTATGTGTGGCCTAGGGTGAGATGAACATGGCTAGTGGCCTATGTGTGGCCTAGGGTGAGATCACCATGGCTAGTGGCCTATGTGGGGCCTAGGGTGAGATCATCATGGCTAGTGGCCTATGTGTGTGGCCTAGGGTGAGGTGAACATGGCTAGTGGCCTATGTGTGTGGCCTATGGTGAGATCACCATGACAAGCGGCCTATGTGTGGCCTAGGGTGAGATCACCATGGCTAGTGGCCTATGTGTGTGGCCTAGGGTGAGATCAACATGTCTAGTGATATATGCGGGGGCCAGAAACATCTATTAGGTTGCACACTTAGGCAGAACAGGGAGGGGTGTGTGGCTCTCTTAGGCTAGTGTATATTGGAAGGACATCTTGTATTTGAAAGGTAAATAAACTAAGTTGTTTGTAATATTGAAACAAAAAAAAAAAACGAGAAAAAATAAAAAGAAGCTTCATTTTAATTTTTTTTAAAAAGTTTAAAACACAATAGCAAATAGTTTCACCGTAAAATGTGATCAATGGCATGATCACTAAGGGGAAAGAACTACAAAAAAAAAATGACAGAAATAACACACCAGATTTTTCGAATTTCAGCACAATGTTCTAATTCTAAGGCATATTGATATATTTAGATAGTTCGGGTTTTGAAAATAGACGCGGCAGTTCTAGATTTCGACCCTGTGCGGCACAAAATATCTATCTATCTATCTATCTATCTATCTATCTATCTATCTATCTATCTATCTATCTATCTATCTATCTATCTATCTATCTATCTATCTATCTATCTATCTATCTATCTATCTATCTATCTATCTATCTATCTATCTATCTATCTATCTATCTATCTATATATATATATATATATATATATATATATAGATAGATAGATAGATAGATAGATAGATAGATATATATATATATATATAATTCACAACTTCAAGATTATGGAATTCCCGAATACGTCGACAACTCGCTACACCGAAAAAAACAACAACACTATAGTGTGGAGACGGGAGGGCTGGATCACAGCAAGCGTGTTGTTTAAAGTGGGTCAAGATGGATCACTCAGGAAGTCTTCACTCATCAGCTATAGATGTTTAAAATGTTTCAAAATAAATTTTGCCTTATAGAAAACATACTTCGCTTTCTCATTGTGTCCGTATCAAAGATTGTGTCAGTATCAAAGATCAGTATCTTTCCCCCCTTTCTTTGATACGACGCGGAACGACTAGTATATATTTAAACCACTGCCTCGCTCAACACTCCAAAGTGCACTGACCTAAGTAGGTATAAAAAGAAACACAACTCAAACAACCTTCGACAGCCAACAGCTGATTTTTTAACTCAAGCGTGAGTTATCTATTTTATTTTATTTTTCTTTAATCCCCTCGCCGGCGTCTCATCCCTGAAGACGAAGACTCACGTTGTGTAGACTCGTGACATATCGCCGTCCCCCCCCCCATCTGTCTCTCCCTCCCCCCCGCCTATCATCAATTCTAAATCTCTTTAAAAAAAATGGCGCGGGGGGGGGGGAGGAGTAGGGGTTAAGAGACGGGGGGGGGTACACTTTATACATTGAAATCAAAAAAAGGACATCTTGTATTTGAAAGGTAAATAAACTAAGTTGTATATATTTAAACCACTGCCTCGCTCAACACTCCAAAGTGCACTGACCTAAGTAGGTATAAAAAGAAACACAACTCAAACAACCTTCGACAGCCAACAGCTGATTTTTTAACTCAAGCGTGAGTTATCTATTTTATTTTATTTTTCTTTAATCCCCTCGCCGGCGTCTCATCCCTGAAGACGAAGACTCACGTTGTGTAGACTCGTGACATATCGCCGTCCCCCCCCCCCATCTGTCTCTCCCTCCCCCCGCCTATCATCAATTCTAAATCTCTTTAAAAAAAATGGAGCGGGGGGGGGGGAGGAGGAGTAGGGGTTAAGAGACGGGGGGGGTACACTTTATACATTGAAATCAAAAAAAGGACATCTTGTATTTGAAAGGTAAATAAACTAAGTTGTTTGTAATATTCCCGAATACGTCGACAACTCGCTACACCGAAAAAAACAACAACACTATAGTGTGGAGACGGGAGGGCTGGATCACAGCAAGCGTGTTGTTTAAAGTGGGTCAAGATGGATCACTCAGGAAGTCTTCACTCATCAGCTATAGATGTTTAAAATGTTTCAAAATAAATTTTGCCTTATAGAAAACATACTTCGCTTTCTCATTGTGTCCGTATCAAAGATTGTGTCAGTATCAAAGATCAGTATCTTTCCCCCCTTTCTTTGATACGACGCGGAACGACTAGTATATATTTAAACCACTGCCTCGCTCAACACTCCAAAGTGCACTGACCTAAGTAGGTATAAAAAGAAACACAACTCAAACAACCTTCGACAGCCAACAGCTGATTTTTTAACTCAAGCGTGAGTTATCTATTTTATTTTATTTTTCTTTAATCCCCTCGCCGGCGTCTCATCCCTGAAGACGAAGACTCACGTTGTGTAGACTCGTGACATATCGCCGTCCCCCCCCCCATCTGTCTCTCCCTCCCCCCGCCTATCATCAATTCTAAATCTCTTTAAAAAAAATGGAGCGGGGGGGGGGAGGAGGAGTAGGGGTTAAGAGACGGGGGGGGTACACTTTATACATTGAAATCAAAAAAATATATAAATCTTTAAAAAAAAAACCCAGATTATTTCACAATTCCCCCCCCCCCCCAACCTCCACCACCACACCCTCTAATTCTTCCTTTTTTTAAATTTTCTGTTTCGTTATCTTTTTTTTTTAAATAAGTTTTTTTTTTTGGTTATTTTTTCTCATAAATGTAAAGGGAGAATTTTTCTGAGTTCTTTTACTATGTATACTACATTACATTTAGTTGATAGAATTACGTACTTTTGTAGAAGGACTTTTTGTTTTTTTAGTATTTTTATAACGTTAAATGACCACCGGACAGCCGAAAGAAAGATTTGTCTTTTAGCCGGACAGTCATGAGTCACATGTTTATTGATTGACCAGTTGCTGTAAATCAGTGGCCACCTATTATATTTAAATATGTGCACCATGCAATTTATTGATGCTTACACGTGTGTAATCAGCACTATTTCTTTGGTACTGACATTATGTATTTACATACTTTGTACTTTGCTGTAATTTTTATCCAACCCCACCCATCCCCGCATAGTTTGAACCACTCCCCCCCCCAACCAGTTCCCATCAAGTCTGTTTCATCCCCACCAGTGGCGTAGTGAGGGTGAAAGGGGCATCGTGCCCCGGGCGCTACTCTTAAGGGGCGCCAAATAGTATATTTTACATTTTAATATTATATGGTTTTTAAATGGGGGAGAAGCTAAGAAGGTAATGTGCCCCGGGCGCGAGTTAAGCTCGCTACACCACTGATCCCTACACAAACCCGTACCAGCTGATACAAACATAAACTCATGACGACATATTTAAACTAGTTACAAACAGTGACTATAAACTACAATTAAAAAAACACATAATCAATCAGTTTTTGTTATGTGAAATGAAAAAAAAAGTATTTCAGAACAAAAGAATCAGCAAATTAATATACAAAAATGACGAAGCGAAAGTATATTTAAAGAATAAACTGCAATTTTTTTTTTAATTTTAACAATTAAAGAGACATAAAGTACAAGTAAACACATTTTAAGACTTCAGCCCATGCAAGTATAAAAAGCTGCCAACTGTATCAAGAGCTATAACTGTGACCATCTCTTTTCAAGAACACTTCCGGCTGAGGAAAATGTTCCCTCCAATGAACTGCCAACCAATCAATATTCTCGTCCCGATTTCCCTTTGCTGTCATGCACATACGGATATTTCGTGTAATTAACCCCCTCCCCCCCCCACACACACAGTTATGTGTGTTTTAATCTTCTTCAATTATATTTTCGGCTGCACAAAAAAAAAAAAAGAAGTAACGTCTGCTGCAATCATAATGTGAACTTTAAAAAAAAAATTTTTTTTACACCAAGAATGTTTTAGAATGTTGTTTATAGGCTACCCAGAACTGATCACTGCGATTATTTTGTGAGTGGCCGCCCCTAAATTTACACATTTTTTTCGAGAATGTATACAGTATAGACATTTCAATTACAGTACAGTAGCAGACACACACACACACACACACACACACACACACACACATATATATATATATATATATATATATATATATATAATTTCATTCGCACACAAAGGTCCGCAATAATTGGAACATCAATCACACAAACACACACAAACAACCACACACATACACAAATATATATCTGTGTGTGTGTGTGTTGATGTGTTTGATGTTCCAATTATTTCGGACTTATGTGTGCGAATAATTTCTTTTTTTTTGTTTTTGTGTTTCGTAAACAACAACTTTGTTTAACATGTAATTATTTTAACCTTGTATTAAAGTTAACCTGAAGACAAGAACTGGAACAAATATTATGATCGATTAATTAGACAGAGCGACACAGAAAGAAAAAGGGAAATTTTGAAAGAGCGTAACAAAAAATCCAACACGGTTTTTGTATTGACACCCATTGAACCACTACATTTTGTATTTTGTATTGGCACCCATTGAACCACTACATTTTGTATTGGCACCCATTGAACCACTACATTTTGTATAGACACCCATTGAACCACTACATTTTGTATTGGCACCCATTGAACCACTACATTTTGTATTGACACCCATTGAACCACTACATTTTGTATTTTGTATTGACACCCATTGAACCACTACATTTTGTATTTTGTATTGGCACCCATTGAACCACTACATTTTGTATTGGCACCCATTGAACCACTACATTTTGTATTTTGTATTGACACCCATTGAACCACTACATTTTGTATTTTGTATTGACACCCATTGAACCACTACATTTTGTATTGACACCCATTGAACCACTACATTTTGTATTGACACCCATTGAACCACTACATTTTGTATTTTGTATTGTCACCCATTGAACCACTACATTTTGTATTGGCACCCATTGAACCACTACATTTTGTATTGTCACCCATTAAACCATTACATTTTGTATTTTGTATTGACAACCATTGAACCACTACATTTTGTATTGTCACCCATTTAACCACTACATTTTGTATTGGCACCCATTGAACCACTACATTTTGTATTGGCACCCATTGAACCACTACATTTTGTATTGGCACCCATTGAACCACTACATTTTGTATTTTGTATTGATACCCATTGAACCACTACATTTTGTATTTTGTATTGACACCCATTGAACCACTACATTTTGTATTGACACCCATTGAACCACTACATTTTGTATTGGCACCCATTGAACCACTACATTTTGTATTTTGTATTGCCACCCATTGAACCACTACATTTTGTATTTTGTATTGACACCCATTGAACCACTACATTTTGTATTTTGTATTGCCACCCATTGAACCACTAAATTTTGTATTTTGTATTGACACCCATTGAACCACTACATTTTGTATTGGCACCCATTGAACCACTACATTTTGTATTGGCACCAATTGAACCACTACATTTTGTATTGGCACCCATTGAACCACTACATTTTGTATTGGCACCCATTGAACCACTACATTTTGTATTGGCACCCATTGAACCACTACATTTTGTATTGTCACCCATTGAACCACTACATTTTGTATTGGCACCCATTGAACAATTTCATTAACAAAAATAAAATAAAAAAGAAATAACATTATTTTTTCTTTAAATAAACAATAACAATAAAATATCCGATAGACATTCAGGAGGACCAAGTGAAAAAATATAACAAAATTTAACCCAAATATTTCATTTCCAAAACTAGAATAGATTTGATTTGAAGTTTGAAGACAAATCAGAATGAATGAAACCCTCTGATATTTTTTTAGTTGTTTTATCTCCATTTCTTTATTTTCTTGCACTCATGAAGCTTATAAAAAAGATCATAACAGCCTAGAATTTTTAGTTTACGTTCTTTGAATGAATAGTTTTAAAAGAAATGCACGTTTTACTGTTGTTTTACTGTTTGAAAACACTATTCTTGAGAAAAAAAAGTTCAAAACTTTCAACCAATGGCTAAACGTAGAAAGGTAAAGTGTCTTAAAAACAAAAATAAAAACAGTCTGAATAGTCTCAATTTAAAATACAACTTTGGGCTTTAATAATTATTGTTTTCAAGCTCTGGATGTACATTGTCATATTCTGTAGTACATTTCACAGATCTGGGATGTACATTGTCATATTCTGTAGTACATTTCACAGATCTGGGATGTACATTGTCATATTCTGTAGTGCATTTCACAGATCTGGGATGTACATTGTCATATTCTGTAGTACATTTCACAGATCTGGGATGTACATTCTCATATTCTGAAGTACACATATCACAGCTCTGGGATGTACATTCTCATATTCTGAAGTACATATATCACAGCTCTGGGATGAACATTCTCATATTCTGAAGTACACATATCACAGCTCTGGGATGAACATTCTCATATTCTGAAGTACACATATCACAGATCTGGGATGAACATTCTCATATTCTGAAGTACACATATCACAGCTCTGGGATGTACATTCTCATATTCTATGGTAAACCACAACCCTAAAAAATGTTTCATTTTTTTTTACATTCATAATTATTTTCGTAATTATTTTGTGCATTTATCAGAAATAAAATCCAGGATCTGTGCTGTTCTTCTCAGTTCTTCCAATTTGTCTGTCTGACTTCCGTCTGTATATATTGTCTTTTATTTTTTGTCAATTTCTTTCTATTTAATTTAATGTCAATAGTGCAGGTGAGCAACACCCCCCCCCCCTATCTTTATCGACCAGAACGTTTACAAATGGTTACATTTTATTCTAGCCTGAACAGTGTAACATGACTTGCGAAACAGCAATAACAGCAATAAAAAACAGCAACAACCAAACAAACAAACAACAACATATGTTGAAATTAAATTTGAGAATCAATTATTTGTTTATTTTCATGAAACTATTAAATTTAATATTGCATTCTAAAAAGCTTTATTATAATTAAATATGAAACATGTTATTATTTTATATTACAGATCATTTCGTTATTATTTACCGTTGACATTATGGCAAATCTATTAGATCCTCTAAAACAGTGGTCCCCAACCACCAGGCCGCGGACCGGTACCAGTGGGGCCCTAGGCAGTGGGAGCCTGTGAAGTGGGGACCTAGACAGTGGGGGCATATGAAGTGGGGACCTAGGCAGTGGGAGCCTGTAAAGTGGGGACCTAGACAGTGGGAGCCTGTGAAGTGGGGACCTAGACAGTGGGGGCATATGAAGTGGGGCCCTAGGCAGTGGGAGCCTGTGAAGTGGGGCCCTAGACAGTGGGGGCATATGAAGTGGGGACCTAGGCAGTGGGAGCCTGTGAAGTGGGGCCCTAGGCAGTGGGGGCATATGAAGTGGGGACCTAGACAGTGGGGGCATATGAAGTGGGGACCTAGACAGTGGGGGCATATGAAGTGGGGACCTAGACAGTGGGGGCATATGAAGTGGGGACCTAGACAGTGGGGGCATATGAAGTGGGGACCTAGGCAGTGGGAGACTGTGAAGTGGGGACCTAGGCAGTGGGAGCTCTAGACAGCGGCGGCCCTAGGCAGTGGGAGCCTGTGAAGTGGGGCCCTAGGCAGTGGGAGCCTGTGAAGTGGGGCCCTAGGCAGTGGGAGCCTGTGAAGTGGGGCCCTAGGCAGTGGGAGCCTGTGAAGTGGGGCCCTAGGCAGTGGGAGCCTGTGAAGTGGGGACCTAGGCAGTGGGAGCCTGTGAAGTGGGGCCCTAGGCAGTGGGAGCCTGTGAAGTGGGGCCCTAGGCAGTGGGAGCCTGTGAAGTGGGGCCCTAGGCAGTGGGAGCCTGTGAAGTGGGGACTTAGGCAGTGGGAGCCTGTGAAGTGGGGCCCTAGGCAGTGGGAGCCTGTGAAGTGGGGCCCTAGGCAGTGGGAGCCTGTGAAGTGGGGACCTAGGCAGTGGGAGCCTGTGAAGTGGGGCCCTAGGCAGTGGGAGCCTTGAAGTGGGGCCCTAGTCAGTGGGAGCCTTGAAGTGGGGCCCTAGGCAGTGGGAGCCTGTAAAGTGGGGACCTAGGCAGTGGGAGCCTGTGAAGTGGGACCCTAGGCAGTGGGAGCCTGTGAAGTGGGGCCCTAGGCAGTGGGAGCCTGTGAAGTGGGGCCCTAGGCAGTGGGAGCCTGTGAAGTGGGGACCTAGGCAGTGGGAGCCTGTGAAGTGGGGCCCTAGGCAGTGGGAGCCTGTGAAGTGGGGCCCTAGGCAGTGGGAGGCTGTGAAGTGGGGCCCTAGGCAGTGGGAGCCTGTGAAGTGGGGACCTAGACAGTGGGGGCATATGAAGTGGGGGCCTTAGACAGTAGGGGCATATGAAGTGGGGGCCTTAGACAGTGGGAGCCCTAGACAGAGGGGGCCTTAGACAGTGGATCGCAATGAAGTTGGGCCCTGACTGAGGAAGCCTCAGACAGCGTGGGGGGTCGCCATGCGGTGGGCACCCAGGCAGTTGGGGGGGGAGCCCTAAAGAGCCGCCTAGTTGGCCTATTTATAAGATCAGCTCTGATACGAGACTGTCTATATGAGTCTAATGCAAACAATCTAAATAAAAACATGGTCTACATCTGGCTTCAATCGTCTTTGTACACGACAAATGTATTAATGTCTACTGAAACAAATTGAAACAGGAGTATTTTGAAAAAAAAAACAAGAATTCCAGACAAATTCTTAACATTGTTATGGCTGAGGGGATAGCGGTCAATGACCTAGATCAGCTGCCCAGAAGGTTGTAAATTTTGCTCAATCTCAACTCCTAATGGACCAACCGCGGGTGTTACCAGAAAGACGTAAACTTGATTTTAAAAGCAGACGTTGGAAGTAGTAAACCGTTTCACCTTCTTAATGCCACGGATGGCGAACACTGCAGTAATTTGAATTTATCACGTCTGGGTTTATTTTATTGTTCAAAGGAGAATATTCCAAGTGCATGGTGTTTGCAATACATGCACACGTGTTGTTTAGCTAGTGGGTGCCCATATTCCTGTTAATATTACGATTATACGGTGTCTGTGTTGGCGAATAATTAGGGAAATCTGATCTCCAAGACTAAAAAGGTAAAAATATGCAACACATTTATGCCCTAAAACACCGAAATTTGTCCTAAAAATATTACTTAAAAAAAAAAAAAAAACAAAATTAAGTTTACAATATAATTTTATACTTTTCAAAAAGGGTCTTTATCAGTTAATATGTTTATTTATTTCCAATTGTACTTTGCAGATTTACACATTTTTAATTTAGTGACATTTAGAGAATCCCACATTTTGAAAACAACAGATCAAGAATATTACCACATTGCATTTTTTTTTCTCAGATTACTATTTACTGTAAACATGTTGATATTTGACGAAACATGTTATTACACTAATTTATATATAAATTAATGTTCATACTGCGTTTAGATTAACAGTAATATAAGTAGTAAAGTTAAGTTCCTTCAGTCATAAGGGCCGTCGGGCAGATGAATTGTAGAATTCATTTTATTTTTAATTCCGTTAAAAAAAAGTTGGAGCCAATGGGGCTTCAGATTCTACAGCCTTCCTTAGGATATCGACCATCCTGTTTGTAGTTGCTGCCAGGGAGTACTTTTCCGTCTGTTCGCTGATCATCTCAATGCTGGTATAATAAGCTTGTTACAGGCTAGAGT
This sequence comes from Bulinus truncatus, assembly GCA_021962125.1. Classification (NCBI taxonomy): domain Eukaryota; kingdom Metazoa; phylum Mollusca; class Gastropoda; family Planorbidae; genus Bulinus; species Bulinus truncatus. The sequence continues at coordinate 681,272 of JAGDYQ010000123.1, forward strand.
GATACCATATCGAACTTTTTTAGAAACTATTATTCGACACTTGTATTTAGAAAGTCTATCTTTTTTGGTAGTTTTTTTTCAAAACATAATAACAAATTACTGCATTCATCATTCAAATACTCAACGTATGGCTTAAAAATATTCTAAGTTTGGCTTTAAAATATTCCACGTTTGGCTTTATATATATATATATATATATATATATATATATATATATATATATATATTGAGGTAGAGAAGGAGAACCAGAACGATAAGGGAAAGACAGCCAACAAAAAATGTATAATACGCAGTATCATAATAAAATCACAGCTGTTTGAAGATTTTTGTAGGTTACGAAAGATCGATATAAAAATATCAATCATATTGCCGCATTGTTCAATGTAATTCTACTTACCGCAACAGACTCAGACCATATGTTATTTACTTAGCGAAAAAAAACAAAAAACCCAAATACTTCATAGTGTGAGAACCATCTGTCAATACTGCTCAAGGACATATCACCTGTAGATACACGGATGTGGTTGTTGTCAACGTGTTATAGTCGCTGAAGTAGACCGTGTGAATCCAGGTATCTCAACAACACTATGAAGTCCAATTGTCTCCTGTTGATAGTTTTCTGTGTGTTTACGTTTAATGGAGGAACGTGTGGAGCAAAGATTCAACGTGAGTTGACCTTTTGATGACCTTTTATTTGGTTTCGTTTGACTTCCTCTTTCTCTCTCTCTGTGTGTGTGTGTGTGTGCGTTTGTGTGTGTTATGTCCTCAGATTTTCTAAGCCTATTTTTCGGCATGTTCTATTTTAGACACAGCGCTTAAAAACGTTTATCATTGTGTATTAAAGATAAAACAATGTGTTCATATTTTTAGACTCCAATATACATTTTTTTGTAACCTACATAGACCAGTGGGGGCGAATCTTTTTGGGGCCGCGATCCCAAAATTTCACCAAAAAAAAAAAACAATTATTTATAGCAAAGTGCCGACACTCCAATTAAAATTAAAGGAAGTGATATGAGGCTCTTTGTGCCCGACTGATGAGGCTCTTTGTGCCCGACTGATGAGGCTCTTTGTGCCCGACTGATGAGGCTCTGCGTGCCGACTGATGAGGCTCTGCGTGCCGACTGATGAGGCTGTGCGTGCCGACTGATGAGGCTCTGCGTACCGACTGATGAGGCTGTGCGTGCCGACTGATGAGGCTCTGCGTTCCGGCTGATGAGGCTCTGCGTGCCGACTGATGAGGCTCTGCGTTCCGACTGATGAGGCTCTGCGTGCCGACTGAGGAGGCTCTGTGTGCCGACTGATGAGGCTCTGCGTTCCGGCTGATGAGGCTCTGCGTGCCGACTGATGAGGCTCTGCGTTCCGACTGATGAGGCTCTGCGTGCCGACTGATGAGGCTCTGTGTGCCGACTGACGAGGCTCTGCGTGAGAATTGCCAGTGGGCAGTAATATTAGTGGAGTGTGCAATTCTTCGGGAATGGTCGTGCGGTAAAACGTTCGACTGTCGACCTGAGGATTCCGGGTTCGAACTCCAGTGAGGACCGATGAGATATTTCAGATCCCGGTGAAAGTTCCCTTCATGTCTCCCGTGGTGCCGCCATGTTCGATCTACTGCTCTATGTGTCTGTCACCCTGTTTGCTATGTCTTGTTTTTAAATCAGTCTTTCTGTATGTCTACTTATCTGATGTCTGTCAGTCTGATCAATTTCCAAACGTAATATCATGCACTAACCAGAGCAGGATTTATTCATTAGGAATGTTGCAAGTGTCCCATTACAATCTATTTTCCCCTTGCAACGCCAAGTATACTGCTTTTTTAAGTTATATAATACATAAATTTATAATAATAATAATAATAACATATTTAAAATCCTGAGACTTTTAAGATTCATTTCCTTTTTTTTTCCTTGCAGACGATTTATAATACTTTTTTTTACAAAACCTCTGAATGTAGAAACAAATAAATTATAAAGCATGGCATTTGGAAGTAGTGATAATTTATTATAACATGTTTTATTATAAAACTAATTAGTTTGTATCTTCTGACTGCCCCGGATGTTTGTCTGTTTTGTTTGTTTTCGTTCAAAGAATATAAATTATACAGAATGCGCTTCATCAAATTAAATGGATTTTTTTTCCGAAGAACCGCCGTATTGGTGTATCAATATTTACAGTACATGTATTAACAATGAAAATAACACAATTGCTGGCATTTTTTTAAAGTCAGTGTTGGAGGACTTTTAAAATAGCAATGCGCTTTCATAAATTATATATGATATTCTGTGGATCTTATTTTCATTATTATAGTACATTATGTGGATAATTCAGACAAATAAATATCTTCATTTAACAGAGACTAGAACGAAGAAACCCACTTTAAACACACACATACACACAGACACTAATACCAACTGAACATATCAATGTATTCATTTAACAGAGACTATAACAAAGAAACCCACTTTGAACACACACACAAACACTAATACCAACGGAACATATCAATTTATTCATTTAACAGAGACTAGAACAAAGAAACCCACTTTAAACACACACATATACACAGACACTAAAACAAACTGAACATTTTATAACATAGAAAAACAAAAGTTCACTAAGATAGTAAACTTTGGCTTGCCGTTTACCGTACAATATATGTTTACCTGACACTAAATGCTTACCTTACACTATATGTTTTAATATACACCACACGGAGCAGATCATAGATGCAAAGATCGATATAGATTAAAAAATATTAATTTCGTACGAAAAGAATTCCTTTTCGAAATCCCCCTAAAGCTATTGAACTGTTGATTTGCTGTATGAGTATATCTGATGGTGTCACCTGGTATATTGTTCCGTTTAAATGTAGGCGTACAAGGCTAAACTGTAAAACTATATGTATAGATTTCTTAAATACTGTATTCAAAAAGCACTGTGAAAATATATGAATAGATTTATTAAATAATGTATTAAAAAAAAAACTAGATTGTACAGTCTTAGGAAGCTTTCATTGAGAAACATTTTATTTATGGATTTTGTTTTTGAATAAAAAAATTTAATGGTTTCATGATTTTTTTTTTTTACATTTTTGTAATGCACATTAAAAAAGCAGTTTTTTTGGTCTATCCCAGCATACATATAGAAATATAGTAACAATACAATAAAGTAAAGCCGAAGATTGGAATTTTATTCGCCACTCCCGCAAATTTTAATGTGTTCTCTCCCCTAACGTCATTTCAACATTATCTGAAGTAAACGATAATACGTTGTATTAAAACCAAACTTTGTACTGCAAATCACATTTTTATAAAAACCTGCGACTTATTCTTTATCTTTCTTTTTTTTTTTTAAAAAAAAAAAACTTAAAAAAAAAAATAAAACAACTAGCAGCCTATAAGAGTAAATGCCCCCCGCCTCCTCCATGTGCCGCTCCTCCAGAAGGATGTCATTACGAGCCGGATGTCAACGGCTGCGATACTTGCAACCTGGTCTGCGGCTGCCCCGAACCACCTCCATGTGCCGCTCCTCCAGAAGGATGTCACTACGAGCCGGATGCCAACGGCTGTTTTACTTGCAACCTGGTCTGCGACTGCCCCCCGCCTCCTCCATGTGCCGCTCCTCCAGAAGGATGTCACTACGAGCCTGATGCCAACGGCTGTGATACATGCAACCTGGTATGCGACTGCCCACCAGTATGTGAAATCTTCTGTGAAAATGGGTAAAAAAAACATTTTTTTTATACATTATCATTATTGTTATAATAACACTCATTTATAAATGAGCGATACAGTTTTTGTTCAGAGGCCAGTAATAGTATTTAAATCATACTAAAATGTATTCATCTATTTTTTCGATGTAGACACGCAGATATAAATGACATGAACTAAATATGGACCTCGGCAAGTGTTGTTATACATATTTAAAAAATCGGTCAGTTTGAAGCCTTTGTGTCTCGATAGTGAACTAAGCAGCGCGCATACTCCGGAAAAAAAAATCAACTTTATTAACAAATAACTAGCACTAACTAATGCTTCTACCCCCCCCCCCTCCTTTCCCTTCCCCCGCGATTCTCAACGGATACGGGACAGGGGTATATGACATATATTTTCTTTGAAAACAACTAAGGGGTTTGAAGAAGGTCACCAGTTTGCTGCGTGACTCATCCCTCGCCCAAACTACGTGCCCAATTATAAGCGTTAGAAAGTAAAGCATAATCCATTACGCTACCGACATAATGGGTAGAAGTAAATTCAGCACTGTGTCCCCCCCCCCCGCACACACACAAAACCCGGTTCATCGAATAGCTAGCTGAACAAAGAATTCTGAAAGAAATATTCCCATTTAATTGATCAATTCATACATTGTCGAATTTAAGGAACGCAGCTGGTTTTCCGAGACTGGCGTCCAAGCTGTCATATTTTTAGTAATTCTAATTGCTATAATTATTTGAGTCAAGATTAAGTACATTTTAGTGTATGCAAATCTCTTTCTCTCTCTCTCTCTCTCTCTCTCTCTCTCTCTCTCTCTCTCTCTCTCTCTTTCTCTCTCTCTCTCTCTATCTTTGAATATATAATATATAAAAAAGCGATTTGGGCTCTGTGTTAAATCGAAAGTAAAGAAAGAATACAACAGTATTCCAGTTTAAAATACAATCATGAAAAATCGGATCTGCCCGAAACCAAAAAAAAAATAACCTAGCCTACCGATCAAGCCTATAAAGGGGATATAACTCTATGCAAAGGTTTTGCAGGGTACAACTAGTTTATATCTTACATTTAATGCAATTACATTCGACCTAATCGCTTATGAGGTTAAAAAAAATTTACACAGCGGCCCACTTAGTCCTTTAGATCATCAAGTGTTTGATATAGTTCGTGTTTTTCAAATACAACATAATATACATGTCGGCAAGTTGTTCAAAGGTTAGGTCTTACTTGTCAAATGTTTGCACTGAGAGTTTCGTACAAAAGCTATTTCTGATTGTTTTATCTTTTTGTTCTACAGAAATGTTATAGACGATAACGGCTGCCCGACTTGCCAGTGTAACCCACCAAGTTTATAATGTCACATGTTTATGAAGTGCGCCCAAGGTGTTTGTCAAGATGAATGCGCATGTCAGCCATATTGTTCATAACTTATTAATAAAACGGACATATCAATTTGATAAAAAAATATATGATAGGACGTTTTTCTTGAAAGTTTCTTATTAAAATGCACTAAAAAAGAAAAAAAAATTCCATAGGTCATACGAATATTTATTGAAATTACATTGTCTATAATGACTTGAGCACTGAAATGGATTATTGATTTTATTTTTCTATTTTGCAGTTTATGTAATATTTTTAAATTTTAATTATTTTTTTTACGCCGCCATTGCCAGCGTGATAGGGTGTAGTGTACCTACCACACCACCATCATTGGCGGCGCTAATTCATGTCTGCCATGCCTACAGTGCGGCGGGGTGAGTGGACCCACTAACATATGCCGGGATGGCGGACAAAGGGTTTTACAGACCTGCCAGACCACCAGGGTGTATGTACTGCCGGGATGGCGGACAAAGGGTTTTACAGACCTGCCAGACCAGCAGGGTGTATGTACTGCCGGGATGGCGGACAAAGGGTTTTACAGACCTGCCAGACCAGCAGGGTGTATGTACTGCCGGGATGGCGGACAAAGGGTTTTACAGACCTGCCAGACCAGCAGGGTGTATGTACTGCCGGGATGGCGGATAAAGGGTTTTACAGACCTGCCAGACCACCAGGGTGTATGTACTGCCGGGATGGCGGTTAAAGGGTTTTACAGACCAGCCAGACTAGCAGGGTGTTTGTACTGCCGGGATGGCGGATAAAGGGTTTTTCCAGACCTGCCAGACCACCAGGGTGTAAGTACTGCCGGGATGGCGGACAAAGGGTTTTACAGACCTGCCAGAGCTGCAAGGTGTATGTACTGCTGATCATCCCAGCATGGCAAGGCCAATGATTTTTCCTGCCACTTGGACACAGGGGAGGTTGTAATGTGCCTGAAACCCTCCCATTAAATATTGCAGGCTGCAAAGGTGTGCTGAAGTCGAACAGAGTGGAAGTGTGTTGTGTGCCGACCACATCCGTCACCACCGCTAGCTGTGAATACTACGGTCTCGGATAGTCATCATTGACCACAGTACCACCGCCGGCACAAAAAAGTTATTTTTTTTACTAACTGGAGAACCCCAATGATCTTTTCCCCAATATACCACGGTATGTATCTCAGGCAACGAGAGCCCGGCAAAGGAGATACCTTTTAGACCTTATTGATCATGGTACCTCCTGCGTCAGGTAAGTTAATGTAATGTATGAATAGTTTACGTACAGAAAGCTGCGTGTTTTAAAAAAAAATTGAACAATGAATCGAGTTTGATAACAAAACAAGTCCATAATATTTGAGTGTTATAATTTTGTAATCTCATAAATACACGAGCAACAAACTGGTATTCATTCTTTGAATTTCATTATAATTTCTATCAATATTTGTGGCATATAAGGAATTATTTTACAGGTTTTAAAAAAATTTAATAAAACAAATCCTTTCTTTAAATAGGTTTTCATGTATTTCTTTTAAATTGTAAAATTGTGAGTGTCAAACTGATTTCCCCTGTTAACGTTTGTGAAGTTAATATAAACTAATACATTTAATTGGTCTTTCCAGCATGCATGTTTTATAATTATTTTTTTTACACGTTTATATAAAAATATTTTGAGAAGTTGCCAACTTTAAATACATACTGACATATTCGTTACCAGTCTAAAACAAAACAACACTTTTCCTGATAACATTTAATTGTAAAACAAAGATAAGGTTAGTCTTCTTTTTATATAAGCAAAATCAGAAATTAGCTTTCTAAATGTCATAAGGAAGTAGAACTTTGATAAAGAGAAAATTTCACATTTATTTCAAACTCTTTTATTAAAAATGTACGACTTCAATTCGTTGCCAGGGGCCCGCATCTGTAAGGAGGCCCGGCCGCCCCGACCATGTCAATTTTTTCACGACGCAATAATTATTAAGGGGCCCGCAATGATGTCCAGCCCCTGGGGCCCTTGTTGGCTCTCGGCGCCCCTGATAGTGCGACCTTTTTGGGTTTCACAAAAACATTGTTTTTTTTCTCAAGTGTAGTTGAGACAGTATTTCAAAATTCGTATGAGTGTCTGTGTGTGTGTGTGTGTCTGTGTGTGTGTATGTGTGTGTCTGTATGTTTTGTCATATCTAAAACTAGCATACTGACCTTCTCCCTCACCCCCCCCCCCCCCCACAATCAATCGATGTACACAATCTTCAATATTCAAACAGAGCATTGTTCATTTTCGAATAGCCCCATCCCTAACATCAATAGATTATTTCTCTCTCTCCACCTCCCCCGCCACCCCCCCCCCACACACACAAAAGAACGCGAGTCTTATGATGGGGAAAAATCCACTGATCTAGATGTTTTGTATCTCAGTCAATGAAGATATCGAGACACGATACAATGTAACTCCCGTGCTGCCTCCAGGGTCCTTGCACTATCAGCTATGGCGGGGCACAGCAAAAACCGTCCCATTGTGGTTTATAGTATTTAATCTCATTCATTACAAGGACTTCAAAGATCTTTCAGGGAAATATTGCGGATGGACGTGAAGTTAAGCGTTTGACTATCAATCTGAGGGTACCGGGTTAGGGTAATAACCAAGGGACCTTATTGTTCAGGTCATGGCGAACGTTCCTTCCGTGTGTCCCTAGGTAGGGATGAAAGATGGGCCCTACAAAACCCCAATCACATAATGGTTTTTAGGATCCAAAAGATAAACATCTCATTATAACAGGGACTTCACAGATAAACAACTAATCCTTACAGTGACTTCACAGATAAACATTTCATCCTTACAGTGACTTCCCAGATAAACTTCTCATCCTTACAGTGACTTCACAGATAAACATCTCATCCTTACAGTGACTTCCCAGATATACTTCTCATCCTTACAGGGACTTCACAGATAAACATCTCATCCTTACAGTGACTTCACAGATAAACATCTCATCCTTAAAGTGACTTCACAGATAAACATCTCATCCTTACAGTGACATCACAGGTAAACATCTCATCCTTACAGTGACTTCACAGATAAACATCTCATATTTACAAGGACTCCACATAATTTTTTCAGAGATGATTCTCCTCTTTTAGTTTCTGTCTTTGTTAATCAAGAAAAGCTGTTGTGTCCTTGTAATCTATACACCAAAGTTTAGATGTACATAATAATGTCATACAAGGATAGACAACTCTTAACCTATTTACAACCACTGAGATTATTCGTCACTCCTTGCCCCTCTCAAGGGACTTCATTTGTTCAGATAAATTGGATAATGTTTTTGTGACCTACAGGGGTGGGGGGGGGGTAGGGGGAACCTGTTCACCCACCAGCTTGTGGAGGTGTAGACTTTTTTTCGGAATAAATAACACATAGTAAAAGATTTGTTATGCTTTAGATAATACTGCACGGGGTGTATGCTGCAACAGATATCTTAACACCCGGATTCGTATCTGTGTGAGTTGTCGGCGCCCCACTTACCACTTCAGCGCCCTGTGCGGGCCGCTAAACCAATCTCCTTCGCTGCTGCTTGTTAAACAAACTCTTTATCAGATTTCCACTAAACTGGAACTTTTTTTGTAGTGTCCTTCTTACATCCTCACCGTAGCTGAATATGCAGTGGCCAATGGGGGAGGGGGTATCAGGTGGTCCACACGTGACTGGAGTCAACAGAGACCTGAGCCCAGGCCCGTAGCGTGCGGGGGAGCCTGGGGGGCGGCCCTTCTGCGTTTTGTCTGCCTCCCCCTCTGCTTGTTTGCTCTACTTAGTAACATTTTTTTCCTGGCCCACCCTGCTATTGGCCTGGCCCCTGCTGTAGAATTTTCACACCACGGGGCTGCCTGAGCCCCAATATTCGCTAGAACCACTGATTGAAGTGTATAACAGCCCAGTAGATACTATTTTAGATAAACATGATGTTGTGTATCACTGGACTACATCAAGATACAGACATATGCACCTAACTCCTGATTCCCATTTCGTTGCATAAAACTTGCAGCATGAAGGGTACATTCTCTTCAACTTACTAATGTGACATAAAAATAACATTATCTCAAGTAATCTCATTTGTACAAAGTTCATTTTAAAAAAAAATGTCTACAAAAATATTCATTAGTTTTATTATTTATTATTATTATTTATTATTATTATTATTTATTATTATTATTTATTATTATTATTTATTAATTATTATCCAACTTTAAACAAAATCTACAGAAAAAAGTTTTGAGAAAAAAACACTTTTATTATTTTTTTATATTATTATTATTCACCGTTAAATGTACCTTAAGAAAATCGCTTAGAGTACTTTCTAATAGTTCAAATGTATAATTTTAGCATTCCTTAATCTGACATAGAATATATATACGTTCACTGTCGGCGTACATTGATAATCCCACCAACATTTGGGTTAGTTGACAGTTTATTGACAGCACTGGGTAATTATTCATATGTTATTTTTAAACAACATTTATTACCAATAGATTTTCTTGTAAATATTAACTATAATTCAAAATAATGAGCTTGAAAGTCTGACATGTCAGACTCTTTATCATATGTCCCTTAAGCTGGAACTTTTTTGGAGTGCTCTTCTCACATCCGCACCGCAGCCAATTATGCAATGGCCTAAGCCCCACAGTTTACTGGAACCACTGATTGAAAGTGTTCAATAAATGATCTTCAAAATAAACACCATCTATGATGTCATAAATCACATTAACATAATAAAGCAGACAATTGAACTATAGAGATCTACAAACATTATCGAAGAAAGTAAACACATAAATATCATCATTTTCCCTGTACGGCCAGAGCTGTTGTTCTTGTTTTAGCTCCATTCACTATTCCCATAATTTCAAGTTAAAAAACATTAATCCTTTAAAACACACAAAAAAAATCTAATTTTTTAGTTAAGTGTTTACCATCATTATATATCCGGCTAAATAATCTATTTTATACTTAAACTAATTTGTGCAACAGTCGTACAATAATTATATTAAACAACAAAAATGACAATATATATATCAAGAACATATTAAAATGTACATAATTTATGAATCTTATTTCGTTGTTTATCATTAGAGGTATGAAGTGTACATCGATTTGTATTGAAAAATTCTAGCATTTAAGCAAGGGCAATTTCGATATACAATGGCAGTACAGGTTTGCACAGACACATTTAGAATTAGCCATTTTATAAATATGTTGTGGAGAATAATTATCTGTTCTAAAGAACTTAACCATTTAGAACTAAGTTTTAGCAGTTTACGAAAGGTTAAAAAACATTCAAATAATAATAAAAAATCAGACTAGAATATGTTATTTTCTAAAAACATACTTAAGCACATTTTATAAAAATATTTTTTTTGTTCATATTGGACTTAAGGTGAGTCAGAAAACCTTTATTTCCGTTTTTTTAAATACTAACTTCTGTCATTTTATCTTCTAGTTTCTACTTTTATTGAACCCTCTATAAAGTCGTTTAATTGTTTGTCTCAAAATAGAAATCCGGCATCTATCAGCATCAGATATTTAGAGAAGTTTTGGGAATTTTTCCGAAATCGATGAACGGAATTTTTTTTTAAATTTAAAATCTCACCCACAATGTGCCTGTTGATGTTTATATCTATATGTCAACATTAAACAAAAGATAATATTGTGTAAATATTTTTTTTTTTTTATTTTAAGAATGACTCTTCAGCTACGAGGTTAAAGTTCAAACTAAACTGTGACTCTTGGTGCATGTCTGATGATGGCTTGTGTCACATCTGTCGGCAGACACACACACACACACACACACACACACGAATCCTGTGTAGCCACCCAACCGTGAAACAGGTTAACGCTGTTGTCTAATCTGATTGATTTGTTGTGATTAGGTCAAGGAGAACAATTCAAATCGATACTCATCTCAACGATGACCCCCCCCCCCTATCAATGTCTACAGCACACACATATATAATCACACAAAGTCTGATTCACTCTTAGGATTTGGAGATTCATTCTAATTTATCCCAGTGAATGGATACCATCTTGATGTAAGTGTGCTACAAAAATAATAGCCAAATTGTTGTGAACATTAAATCAAATAACTCGATGTGATGGAAGCTGTAATGTTTTCGATACTCAAAGGAAATCTACGATTCTCGGACTAAGTTCTCGGACATTTCGTTGTTTTTGATCGGGGCCAGCACCAAACTTCCCTCCGCCCGTTCACATCAACTATATTCTCTCTTAAGTTCATACAAACACTCATCCGTATGAATTGGCCCGGCCGTTGTGTCAAATTTAAGAAACCATGGTTAACCTTGTTTCGAAGCATTTGCAAATTCCCCTGTCTAGCTTTATCAATCCATGGTCTAATTTGACCAATTTCTGTACTAGCATGACCTTATCTAGGTTGACCAACACCTGGTCCAGCTTGATTAATTCCCTTATCTAGCTTGACCAATCCCTGGTCTAGTTTGACCATTCACTGGCTTAGCTTGACCAATCCATGGTCTAGATTGACGGATCCCTTGCCTAGCTTGACCAATCCATGGTCTAGCTTGACCAATCTATGGCCTAGTTTGACCAATGCATGGCCTAGCTGGACTAGTCCATAGTCTAGCTTGACCAGAATTTTTTTACATACAAATAGAAAGCAAACTTAATTATAATTAATGTCGGCATATTACAGCATAAGGAAGACAGCACAACTTAAATCAACTGGCATTATAAACTGATATATATATAAATAAATAAATAAATAAATATATATATAACATGCGTTGCCACCCTTGGCAGAATATATATCACTGTATCGCAGCTCATAAAACAAACAATGACAATATCATCACAAACAATGAAATTATCATCCCAAACAATGACATTATCATGACAAACAATGACATTACCATCACAAACAATGCCATTATCACCACAAACAATGACATTATCACCACAAACAATGACATTGTCATCACAAACAAAGACATTATCTTAACGAATAACAAAGATTATTTTTTTTTACATTAACAGATGTTGCCGAAACACAGAACAAAAAATATGAACACAAAGAACCAACAGTTTCATACGAACCATGAAGTAAGCAATGAAAATCAGTGCACAGCAAATTAACCATCTGTTTATCAGTTTGAGACCAATCCTTTGCACTCCGCGATAACATCTTTACGTCCTTGAATGTGTTATATAAATAAATACAAAATGTCAATATGATGGTCCTGAAAAAAAAAACATTGGAAACTTGAATCCAACATTGCTCAATGTTGTCCACATCTCTGCTCGTCGCATTATGCTGTATTGTAATTATCATTCCTGGTCAGGGCAAATCTTTACGTGAGTTGATATGTTTACATTTATCTGTCAATATAATTGTCAATGTTAAGTTTCGGATGCACGAGTCTAGGGAAAACCTCCACACAGCACTCGTGCCAAAGTTCGGCGCGTCAGAACATTTAAATATTAAGACCGATACATTGGATTATGAATGCTAATTTTAAAATGCACATGTATTTTTTCTTTCCTGGTTAGTCTCTAATGAACAAATCGTCAAAATAAGTAAGTTTAGTTTCGTATCTAACAATGACACCAGGAGGCTTTAGGAAATATTACACTTCTGCTAATAATAAGAGCATCAGGTATCGCAGGTGTGAGACATTCAGAAAAATATAATACACCCGATGGCAGTGTGGTAGAGCGCTCTAGTGCTCACCGAAAGGTCTTGAGCTCGAGCACAGGTGAGTACCGGGACTTTTTCTCTTGTCCAATCAATGTCTCAAATGGATATTGGATACCTGACGGTCTGACATTGTACTAACCTCGGAATACAATAGAAAAGCCGTCTCTACAAACGTATGAACTTCATTTTAGTCCGATAGCCTTTATAGGGGAAGCTTTACTTGTTCTTTGTTTACCTTTGTTTACAATACACAACTGTACATGACACACAGTCTGTAAAATTTAAACATAAAGCTTTATAAGTTACACCGTTTCATAAATTTCCAAAGGTTTGCCCTGTTTGCTTATTTATATGTCAGTGACCTACTTACAATACATAGTTATGAAAGAAATATTTATTTTTTTTAAGTCACTTTTTTTTCAATAATTTTTAACACTAACTAAAACAAAATAAATGATTCTGTTACCTGTATTCAGCTACCTATGGGGACTATTGCCCCCAACCCTCTAAAAGTGCAGCCCTACCTAAAGACTGTTACTATGAGCTCGACGCCTATGGATGTCAGACGTGTAACAGGGTGTGCCGCGGTAAAAAAAAACTGCCCACCTGTGTGCCTCATTTTCTGTGAGTTTGGGTCCAGTGAATGACGCTGACCCTCTTTCCACTTAATGAGATACTACATGTACTGCTGCTATAAACATATCAAATAGACTTAGGCCCGTAGCGTGCGGGGGGCCAGGGGGGCCGGGCCCACCCTGCCTTTTGTCTGGCCCCCTCTTCTTATTTGTTCTACTTAGTAAAATGCATTACCTGCCCCCCCTGCTATTGCCTGGCCCCTGCTGTAGAATGCCTGGCCCCTGCTGTAGAATTTTCACGCTACCGGGCTGAATGGACTCCTTCAGATTGTAGATATATAGAAAAGGCTATCCATGATTGTTCTTCTTATCTGACTTTCATTTACATGTTCAATGGACATTATTTCAATAACTCGGACTGGTTTTTAGTTTCCTGAAAGTGATTACAGCTTAAATTAAAACAGACAAAACAAACAAACAGCTGTACTATGTTATTTATTCTACGTGGTATGGCTATAAATAGTTTTTTTGTACTTCCAGGTTCAAACCCCACCCACTCCCCCTCCACCCAGGCAGAACTGGCTAATTATTACGTAATGTGACTAAGTGGCGATGTGGTTGATACGCCTGTATACGTTGTGTAATGTGTGGGTTTGAAACTCACCTGTGACACCGTCACGCCTCCATCGTTACCATAGCAACATTGGCTAGAATGAAGGTGTCGAAAACTGACCCACTGAATGTAAACAACTTCAGCTCACGCGGATATGTTTGAACCCACATTTGACCCCCAGCTCACACCGAAATGTCTGTTATAAGATTGATAATTACCTCATGTCTCGATCGGTCGAGGTCGCTAACCTTGGGATAAACAATGTCAGCCTGGTGTAGGCATACGTCAATCAATACGAAAAACGAAGAGAAATTTAAAGATAGAAAACTGTTGGAATTTCCTTTTTTTTTTCCTGTGTATCCCCCAGAAATGTTCGTGATGAAAATGGATGCCCCATATGTACATGTAATACAAAGCCAGGGCCGGAATGTGTCAGACAGATGAAATGTAGGTCAGGTCTGTGTTCATACTCATGGGGGCTGTCCATTAATTACGTCAACAAAATAGGGGGGAGGGGGGTCAGAAAATTTTTGACAATTGTTGACAAGGGGGAGGGGGGAGGTCAAGAAAAGTTGACGTCAACAATGTTACTTTTTTTTTTAATGTAATATAATTACTTAATAAATAGGAAATTTAAGCAGCGTTTGTAGTCCTGTGTTACACACTCGACTAACATTCAGTATTTTAATTAAACTAACTATATTCCTACTAATTTTGCCACATAAACATTTTGGAAGCCACCTTTTTTAGGGGGGGGGAAGGGGGGGTAATCAAATGTTGACGTAATTTTATGGGCGGGTCTCTGGAAGTTTGACAAGTTGTTGACAGGGGGGGGGGGGGTAAAAATCGCCAAAAATTTGTTGACATAAATAATGGACAGCTCCATGCGCGTGTAAGCCACATTGTTGAGAGAGTGAAACCTACACACTGAGTACACAGATAAAATGAAAATAAATAAGAATTTAATCTCTTAGTTGTTGTTTGAATAATACTTTTACTTTTCACGTTGCCTTATATTACATTTTTTTTTATTATACTTGCTTTCTTATGTGTTTAATTTCAATAGAATCATTTTTTAATCAAATCACTGAACTGAATATTCGCATAAACTTCATAATGATATACATCTCTTGAAACTTGGATAAACTTCATAATGATATACATCTCTTGAAACTTGGATAAACTTCATAATGATATACAACTCTTGAAACTTGGATAAACTTCATAATGATATACATCTCTTGAAACTTGGATAAACTTCATAATGATATACATCTCTTGAAACTTGGATAAACTTCATAATGATATACATCTCTTGAAACTTGGATAAACTTCATAATGATATACATCTCTTGAAACTTGGAATTTCAATTGTGAAATTGTGAAGCAAAAAAAAAACTCTAATATTATTAATAGACCATGAATTAGTACTTTACAATTTAAAATTTAAATCTATGAAAGAAAATACATTGAAATACTATATTATTGAAATGAAAATTAAAAAAAAAAATAATGCATCACAAAAATTAACATTTTACAGTAAAAGATCCACTGTTGAATCTTTGTGTACTGTATCCATGTTTGCCATTGTTTAATTTTTTTCTTCATGTACCAGAGGTGTGCGGATCTTGAAATTTAGCGTCCGCGTCCGTCCATGGATTTCTATCAATGATCCGCGTCCGCGTCCGCAGAACATTGGTTTGCAGTCAGTCCGCGCGTCCGCATTGCTGAAATTTAGCTGTTTAAATGACTTGAAATTTTTTATGGTAACGCTAAAGAAGATCCGCGTCAGTCCGCGAGTCTGCAACTTAACCATACGAAGCGTCCGCTGTCAGTCCGCGGATTCGGAAAAGTCTGCGGATCTGCGTCCGCAAGCGGACGCGTCCGCTGTCCGCTCATCTCTGGTATGTACGCGACTTCATTACCAACGAAGACAATACAGGGTTCATAAGGTAGTCAGCAATGTTATGTTTATATAAATATATATTTATATACCATAGGTGTTAAGATATCGTTGACACAAGTTGCTTTAGTCAACGGTCAGTGTTCATTTTGTCTGTTGTGTTTACCTGTAACTAGTCAGCCACTTTGTTGACAACAAGTATACTATGTTAATGTCCAATGTGTCCGTTGCGTTTACCTGTAACTAGTCAGCCACTTTGTTGACAACAAGTACACTATGTTAATGTCCAATTTGTCCGTTGTATTTACCTGTAACTAGTCAGCCACATTGTTGACAACAAGTATACTATGTTAATGTCCGATTTGTCTGTTGCGTTTACCTGTAACTAGTCAGCCACTTAGTTGACAACAAGTATACTATGTTAATGTCCATTTTGTCTGTTGCGTTTACCTGTAACTAATCAGCCACTTTGTTGACAACAGATTTATTTTGTCAATGTCAGCAAAGTTCACAAATCTGTATTTAGGAAAATTGTGAATAACTCCATTCCTTTTCGCACATTAAAATTAAGAACTTTGACAGGTTCAAGTCACGTGTCAATCACAATGGTTTCTTTTCGTGCACGTGATTTTGAAAAAAAGATGAATTAATGAAAAAAAAATCTAAATGGAGTCTGTCTAGACATCGGATTAAAGTCTTAAAGGGTTTAAACTGTTGCATGCAAAGAACACCCAGCGTAAACTGTTGCAATCTCCACCCCTCCCACCCCCAAATAATCTTGCAGGTCGCACAGATTATCGGATATCAACTTTGAACTTTATTTAAAAACGGAATGACGTTTCACATAAAATTACTAAAATTACTAACATTAATACATTTATTGTTGAAGTAATCTAAACATTATGGACCAACGCTTTCATTGAGACGCATGGGTGATTTTATTGAATGCCTCTCTCATTGATCGTAACCCCCCCCCCCTTCCCAACCCCGGGTCACTTAAAAACATTTCAACCAGAGATTGCCGAAGACTATTATTTGAAGATTGTAACTAGGACACATATCCATATTTATATCTGATATCAATATACCTATATTGACATCCTGACTGTTTCGTCTGTGTGTCGTTTGTGTGGGACAGAGATGGAGGGCACAGGGGACCCACGACATGCCCGAAATACTTTGATTAGAAATCTTGTTTCGTTTCATAGACCGAATTTAAAAATTCGTGAACAGAAATTATTGCAGCACATAATGTGGAGTTATTTCCCTTTAAAAATGGACATTATTTTCTGAAAAGCTGTTATAGCGCTTGTTTTTTTTTTACAAACTCTCTTTTACTTTTGGTGATCTGTATTTGATGATCTTCTGTATTTGTTGATCTTCTGTATTTGATGATCTTCTGTATTTGATGATCTTCTGTATTTGTTGATCTTCTGTATTTTTTGATCTTCTGTATTTGTTAATCTTCTGTATTTGTTGATCTTCTGTATTTGATGATCTTCTGTATTTGATGATCTTCTGTATTTGTTGATCTTCTGTATTTGTTGATCTTCTGTATTTGATGATCTTCTGTATTTGATGATCTTCTGTATTTGATGATCTTCTGTATGTGTTGATCTTCTGTATGTGTTGATCTTCTGTATTTTTTGATCTTCTGTATTTGATGATCTTCTGTATTTGATGATCTTCTGTATTTGATGATCTTCTGTATTCGATGATCTCCTGTATTTGCTGGTCATCTGTATTTGATGATCTTCCATATTTGATGATCTTCCATATTTGATGATCTTCCGTATTTGATGATCTTCTGTATTTGATGATCTTCTGTATTTGTTGGTCTTCTGTATTTGTTGATCTTCTGTATTTGATGATCTTCTGTATTTGATGATCTTCTGTATTTGATGATCTTCTGTATGTGTTGATCTTCTGTATGTGTTGATCTTCTGTATTTTTTGATCTTCTGTATTTGATGATCTTCTGTATTTGATGATCTTCTGTATTTGATGATCTTCTGTATTCGATGATCTCCTGTATTTGCTGGTCATCTGTATTTGATGATCTTCCATATTTGATGATCTTCCGTATTTGATGATCTTCTGTATTTGATGAACGTTTTAAACTTCCCTGAGCTTTGTCAAATACCACATGTACAGACAATTGTGTTTATCCCAGGATTGATCTCTGTTGACTCATGTTGCAGCTTAATCGGGTATCTAATATTACTTCACAATTAATGACTGAACTAAAGTGAAATCACAAATGTTTAATGTAATACATTCATTCCATCATCAGACAAGCTTGTTCTACGTGTACTTTTGTTTGTCAGTTTTAACTGTAACATATTTGAAAAAAATTCTTAATAGTTAACAAAAAAATAGCATTTTATTCTTTTTTTTTTTTACAAAATGTTTGTTTATGTAATAAGTCATTACATTTATTTATAATTTAATGTAATGAATTCTACACAGTGTTCAATCGTATGTAATATTAAGAGCCAAACAAAAACTAAAAAAATTTTTTATCCCATTAAATGTCCAATAGTCTATAGTGTAAAAGTATCAAAATCAGCTTCTCCAAATGTGCCATTGATTGTTAACAAGTGCTGTATGTTTTAATGATTTTTCTTTATTGAATGTATTTTAAGTGTAGTTGATTAAAATATTAACAGTCTTCTGATTTTTTTTTCTATGCAAAATCACACATGTGCATATTTCTGTTTTTGTAAGCAGTTGTTAGCTTAATACAGATACATAAGAATAATTATAATGTTTTGGGCATGTTTGACTGAGAAGAAATATATTTTTTAAATCAAACTCTCTCCGTCTCACTATCTCCCTCTCTCGCTCTCTCCCTATCCGGGGCGCCGAGAGCCAACAAGGGCGCCAGGGCAGGACATCATTGCGGGTCCCTTAATAAACAATGAGTCGTGAAAAAATTGACATGGTCGGGGCGGCCGGGCCCCCTTACAGATGCGGGCCCCCTGGCATTGACCCCCCTGACTCCCTCCCACTCTCGGCGTGCCTGCTCCCTATCTCCATCTCTTCCCCTCATCCCCTTTGTTTTGTGTGTTTCAGTCTGTGAAAGTTATTAGAATTTATTAAAAGAAACGATCATTCGTCTTTGATTATTTCCCCTATATTTTTTTAAAAATTCAACAATGAAGGTTTTGTTGATGACACGACTGACTTCCCCTTTATTGTGGTCCATTTGTACGTGTAACCATCGATTTGAACTGCATACAATGGTAAATGTGAACCACGAACAGCCTTATTCGGAATACAGAGAAAAGTTTGTAATTTGAATGAAAGCTTATGATTTTAATGAAAAAGATTTTGAATGAATGTGTTTGTAGTTTGAATTGGTTTATTTTAATGAAATTGTTTCTTTGATTGAGGTTGTTTATATGAATGAAGTTATTTAGTTAAATGAAGTTGCTTATTTGACTGAGATATGTTTATTGGAAGCTGTTTATTTGAATGAATTTGTTTATTTGATTGAAGCTAATTATTGGAATGACGCTGTTTATTTGATTGAAGTTGTTTATTTGATTGGGTAAGGTAAAATGACTGAGATGGTGCTGATGATGTGAAAGACGACAAGGGTTTTTAAAATAAGTTGATTGTTTTAATGATTTCTTGCACAGACAAACGACACCATTACTTGGCATACATCCTAAATGAAGCTTATATTAAGAATGTGAAGTATAGATGATACCGGTACTTCTTTTAAAAAAAGAAATTGTTGCCATCAAATTTGTAAAAAATTATTCACAGTTTACAAACGAATATTGAAGCTTAAAATACAAACATTTTAGAGTTGTTTTTAAAGACTCAAATTATATTGAAACACGAAGTCTAAAAACAAGGTGTATTCATATAGTTTTACATAAAACCTCATCACAACATTACTTATGACCTACAAGATATACTCTTGTTTGTTGTTAATTACAAAACGACATTCTAAACAGGATTTAATAATAAGTCTTGAAGCTAGACAATATTTGTGTATAAAAAAACCTTATTAGGATGATATGTTAGAATCCAGTGAGATCCAATAGGATCTCAGAGATTTCATCTAATCAGGGACACACCACACTTCTCACTTTGCTAATAAAGTAAACAGTATGTCATATTATTGCTTCGATGATTATTTAGCAACCATAATTTCATATTTATCCTTAAAATGTTTCATATTTGTCTGGAAAAAAGGCGGTTTGGGGGGGGGGGGGGGTAATTCCCAAGGCCTTACAAAATGTCTTCAAATGAAATGAAATATAAATTTAAAAGATGAATTCGGCCATGAACCTTTGTGTGTGCCCGCCCCTCCCCCTTTTCTAGAACCTCATCACCCTAAGCACGAGCTTATTCTGCGTAGATGTTAACCCAACTCTGTACACCCATAAACGATGCAAGTTAAATCTGATTATAAAACAGGTCACCACATTTAAGATTTGCTGAAATGGCATTTTTAATACCACTGAACCAATAGTGAATGTTAGTTAATATATCATCATCATCATTTTTTTTGGGATGTTAATAAAAGATTTAAACAAAACAAAACGATTACAATAAACAGGTGTATAGCTTTGTGCATATAGCTGTATTTTTTTAAAATATAAAATAAATATACATTGTTTAAAATTTTCTGTAATTTTCATAAATTGAACATATTTTTATTTTTATTTCTGTTATCATAATCTGTATTGTCAAATATATGTTTATTTAAGATAAAAAGGGAAAAAAAGAGAGAGAGAGAGAGAGAGAGAGAGAGAGAGAGAGAGATAGATAGACAGGCAGGCAGAGAGATCTATACCTATCATGACATAAATACATTTAACGATTGACGTAAAGATCATCACACAATTACATCTAACAATTGACGTAAATATTATCACACAATTACATCTAACAATTGACGTAAATATTATCACACAATTACATTTAACAGTTGACGTAAAGATCATTACACGATTACATTTAACGACTGACGTAGGCTACATATAAACCACTCTGGTTGTCATGACTCTGTAATATATTTGGTAGCACTGTAACGCACCTAATGAATGGGTAATAAAACGGAAGTTAAGAAATAAAGAAGGAGAAGACATAGACGGTTATTTGGTTGTCATTAGTTCGTCTTCCGAAGAGATACGACATAGCCTATTATTTATCTGGTGGCAGCGATAAAGAAAGACAATAGCTACTAGGTTAAAGTATTATTAACTTGGTGGTAATGGAAAACAGCGTGAACGTTGCAGTGCTGTTATTGTTGTGATGTCAACCTACCTAAATACCAGTTAAGTTTATCTATTCCAGTAATGTATTGTGGCCAAGAGCTTTAATGCACTAATAAGCCCACTGATTCAGGCATCGCTTTTGTAGCCTAATTATTAATCTAATAATTTACTGTGGCCAAGAGCTGTGAAGCACTAGTAAGCCCACATATCTAGCATATTATTTATTTGGTCGCTGTATTACAACCATAACTAATACTAAAGAGTGGCCATGAGTTGTGAAACACACGTAAGCCCACATGTATACCTATAAAGAGTCATTGAACTACCAAGATACAAGTCCTCTCTGTGTGTTAACTGGTCTGATGGCAGCTGTGTACTAACAAGCCTAGTCATCGTTACGATTTACACTCACGTTCTTAAATGTGTTTATGCCGCATTCTTGCGCATACAAAGAGTCGTTACTGACTAACACTCTGTAAGTGTAATAACAAACTCAACGATCAAGAAAACAGACTGTTGAAGAAACCGTACAGCGAGAGACAGGTCAACAGAGGTAAAGTCATACCTACCGGAATTGGGGTCAAGTTCTACACTGGACCAGAGACAGTATTGTCCAGACGTAGGGAGAGATTAACAGTTTTATTCCTTTCAAATGTGTTCACATTCAAGCTGAAGTGTGAGCCATACAGAAACAAAGTTGAATAACTACAAAAATGCACATGTTGTTTCATTTGTATATTATACTATTTAAAACATTTATTTCTGTGATAATCAATTTTGCTGAGTAACATTATTGCAGATATTGGAAGGATTGACTCACTTAATTGATTGTTGTTGATTTAATTGCTATGTCATTTATTCATTACTGATAAGTATGATATGCTTTATATAGAATATTTTGTGCATTAAATTTTAAAATAATTTGAGAGGTGACGGAAATCTTATTTTAGATTATAAATTGTCTCATAGAGACATATCTAACTGACCCAGTTTATTTAAAACTCACTGAAAACTTAGTACGAAAATATGGAAAGGTTGGAAGAAAGGAAGTTATCTCCAGTACAAGATCTCTGGGAGGATTTTGAAGAAAAAGGAAAGAGATATGGGTTACAAGGAGAAAAATTGCTACAATTCATCGAAAAGAATATGGCTATGGACAGAGAAGTCAAAGAAAGAGAAGAAAGAGCAAAAGAAAGAGAAGCAAAGAAAGAACTACTAGAGATTGAAGCCCAAGTACAGAGAGACAGACTAGATCATGAACTAAAGATGGCTACTATTAAGGCCAGTTCTGGTAATCACTGCACAGAAGCTAGTCCAGATGTACCAAATACTCAAAACTTATTCAACAGATATAATCTTAAACTACAATCTTGTGATGGTAAAGCTGAGGACATTGATACATTTCTCTCTATATTCGAACAGAAATGCAGATGCAATAATGTGCCTAGAGCGCACTGGATAGATTTAATGAGCGAACTTCTAAGGGGAGATGCAAGAACTGCTCTTAGATCGATTCCAGACTACTACGACAAGGACTATGATGAAGTAAAACAGAAACTTCTGAAACACTTTAACAAAACAGAAGAATTTTACAGAAAGAAATTCCATTCTTTAAAGATGTCCAATAAAGATCAACCACAGTACTTTATTGACAATGTAGTGTCAAGTTTGAAGTCTTGGTTGACAATGGCAGAAATTGACTTAATGGATGCACAGGCAGTGTTGGAAATGTTTGTCATTGACAAAATATTACAGATATGCACCAAGGATGTATTTGCTTTAATAAAACAGAGAAAGGTGAAAACCGTTGATCAACTAGTCAGAGCTTTGAGTGACTATATGGACAGTCGTCCAGATGATGAAATATGTAATACGGAATTCTATGCTAATATAATCCAGAACAGATATCATAGTCTTCCTAATAGGAGCAGTAATCAAAATAAACTCAATACACATGGTTGGAAGGTCAGAGAGCCGGAAATAAGATCATGTTATTATTGCAAGATGAAAGGTCATCTAATTCGGGAGTGTAGGAAGAGACAGAGAGAATGTAGGTCATACACGAAAGAGTATGACAACAGAAGAGTAAATGGTCAGAAAGCCGACAGACATCAAGCTAGTCATGGTTACAACACTCAACAGTATCAAAGAAGACAATCGCCTAACATCAGTCCACAAAGAAATAGGACAGAAAGAACACGTACACTAGAAAGATCACAAAGATCTGGCACTAGAAATACAGACCCACAAGAACAGAATACTGAACATTATTGTGCAAATGTGATCAGTTCACATGGAAGGATAAACTTTTATCCAGCATTTGTAAATGGCAGGAGAATACAGTGTCTTCGTGATAGTGGATGCAGTACAGTTATCGTGCAAGATGATCTTGTACGCAAAGATCAATACACGCATAAAATGACAACAGTCAAAATTGGTGATGGCACAAAGGTGGAATGCAACATGGTTTTTTTGTTAATATACAACATGGGTCATGATGACATAGACAATAATGAGATGTCATATGATGTCAGAAGCTTTTAAAAAAAAAAAATCTTTGGCAGTGATGAAGATAAAAAAAAATTATGATGAGGCTAACAATGTTGATGAGCTATTTGTAACTATTTTTTTTTGTTGAATAATAATATGATATTAAAATATTATCATTGTCATTGATGTGCAAATATTTCTAATGGAAATACACTGGAATTTTTTTTTTTTTTGTGTAATTGTTTAAATACATGGTGGATTTGTTTATAAAGATTTGGTATCTAACAAATATTATATTTTCTAGAATTAATTACTATTATAGTAATATATTGTAAAGCATACAAATATTTTTTATTTAAGAAATGTTGTGAAATTATTAAATAAGAATATAAGTACTAAAGTGAACTATGTAATTTTTTTGGATATGGAATTTTGGAAAAGGTACTTAGCTAGATAGAGATTTTCCAGTACACTGAATGTATTGAATACATACTTGCTGACAATGTTTCTATTGCTCACAAGAAGATAGAATTTACTTAAAGTAAACTAAGAATTCTGTAATTATTTTGCCTGACTACTGTTTAATGTAATATATGTTGCATTGATTGATTTTAACATTAATTAATTAATCAAAAACATGTCAATTTTTTCTGGTATATATAATGGTAAAATTTCATTTATGAATGAAATTTTAATGGGATTGTGGGGGTGTCATGACTCTGTTATATATTTGGTAGCACTGTAACGCACCTAATGAATGGGTAATAAAACGGAAGTTAAGAAATAAAGAAGGAGAAGACATAGACGGTTATTTGGTTGTCATTAGTTCGTCTTCCGAAGAGATACGACACTGGTATTTGAGCCAAAGATGAAGCCATAAATAATATAAAACCTTTCATCCAATCCGTAAATACCTTACTAATACAATATAGGCTACGCTTCTAGCTTCAAGTCAACCTCGTGCATTGAGGACAAGTAGATTGGATAAATTAAAAGTTTCCTTAAAAAAAGAGAGAGAGCTGTTGTTTTGTGTGGTAATACGATCATTGTACACTTTCTGACCTACTGATTATTATTTATATGTTGTCTAATTTAGGAAAATCTGTTGAAATAATAAAAATAAATTTGGAGTATGTTGATGTATCAAGCTGAAGTCTCTGATCTACAAACACTACATTGATGTTCCATAACTAAAGTTTATGATCTACTTGGAATATTATACTTACAGCCAAGCCCTAGCGTGCGGGGGGGGGGGGCAGGGGGCGCCCCCCATGCGCTTTGTCTGGCCCCATCTTCTTATTTGTTCTACTTAGTAAAATGCTTTACCTGGCCCACTCTGCTATTGCCTGGCCCCTGCTGTAGAATGCCTGGCCCCTGTTGTAGAATTTTCACGCTACGGGGCTGCTTACAGCCATTAGAGAAGAAAACAGTGACAAATTATTTCATTTACTCTTCATCTAAAAACACATTTTTGTATTTGTTTGAACAATATTCATAGTTTATCGGTTTTTGTTTTTGTAAGGGAAAATTTCACAGTATGACAGACAGCATGACAAACAGTTTGACAGACAGTTTGACGGACATTGTAACATATAGTATGACAGACGGTATGACAGACAGAATGGGGGACATTATGACAGACAGTTTGACAGACAGTATGACAGAAAGTATGACAGAAGTATGACAGACAGTATGACAGACAGTAAGACAGAATTATGACAGGCAGTATGACAGACTGTATGACAGACAGTAAGACAGAATTATGACAGACAGTATGTAAGACAGTAAGACAGACAGTATGACAGAAGTATGACAGACAGTATGACAGACAGTAAGACAGAAATATGACAGACAGTATGACAGACAGTATGACAGACTGTATGACAGACAGAATGATTGACAGTATGACAGACAGTATGACAGACAGTATAACAGACAGAATTATGACAGACAGTATGACAGACAGTATGACAGACAGTATGACAGAGAGTATGACAGACAGTATGACAAAATTATGACAGACAGTATGACAGACAGTATGACAGACAGTATGACAGACAGAATGATTGACAGTATGACTGACAGTATGACAGACAGTATGACTGACAGAATGATTGACAGTATGAAAGAACGGTTCGACAGGCAATGTGACTTTTTCTTTAGCTTTTTTTTTAAATTTAACTATTGTGTACTATTGTCAGACTATTGAACAGAATCAAAGAAAAATGAGTGTACTGATTATTTTTAAAGCAAGAAATCATTCTATAAATAGTTCTTATATAAACGGTCGTTATATAGACAGTCTTTATATATAAACAGTCGTTATATAAACAGTCATTATATGAACAGTTGTTATATAAGAAGTCATTAACTTTCACTCGCAATGGACACTTTGAGAAGAAAATAATCATCTCATAGGGTCATAGTGACATATAGAATAAGTTATAATGTCACTAGAGGGAGCACACAGACACACAGACACACAGACAGACAGACACACAGACACACAGACAGACAGACAGACTTGATGGATAGTTAAGTCAATTTTCTTCCACTAATTAAGGGAAAAGAAATATGGTGTAGTATATTTTTTTTTTTACTTTGTTTGACAGTGATGAAAGTTTTGGGAACAAGTTTCTCTGAACTTAAAAAAACATCAAAAGCCACAAAAACTAGTAAAAAAAAAACTTTTTGTGCGTGCTATTTTAGAAGAAGTTTATGTATAAATGATATACATGTATGTATATGGTTCGTTGACTTGCACCTGATACACCCAAGTTAGAAGGATTCTTTTCTTCACTTCACAAATAAAAATAAAAAATGTAGGCCAGACATTGGCTGGAGCCATTCAAGGATGGGTTGATGTACCAATAACAACACCTATGTATACATGACTGTGCTATTTTTACTCAACTTATATAACAATGTTTCTTTTACTCAACATATATAACAATGTTTCTTTTACTCAACATATATAACAATGTTTATTTTGCTCAACATATATAACAATGTTTCTTTTACTCAACATATATAACAATGTTTCTTTTACTCAACATATATAACAATGTTTCTTTTACTCAACATATATAACAATGTTTCTTTTACTCAACATATATAACAATGTTTATTTTGCTCAACATATATAACAAAGTTTCTTTTACTCAACATATATAACAATGTTTCTTTTACTCAACATATATAACAATGTTTCTTTTACTCAACATATATAACAATATTTCTTTTACTCAACATATATAACAATGTTTCTTTTACTCAACATATATAACAATATTTCTTTTACTCAACATATATAACAATGTTATCCCCTCTCTCCCTCCCTCCCTTTCTCTCTCCCTCTCCCATCTCCCCCTCTCCCCTCCTTCTCTTCCCCTGTCCATCCCCTCCCTCCCTCTCTCCCCTCCCTCCCTCCCTCCTACCCTCCTTTCCTCTCTCTCCCCCATGCCCCCCTCTCTCTCTTTATCTCTCCCTCCCTCCCTCCCTCCCTCCCTCCCCCCCTCTCTCTCTCTCTCTCGCTCTCTCTCTCTCTCTCTATATATATATATATATATATATATATATACTTATTATTATGGCTTCACACTTCTTCTAAAATCCTTCTTCATTCCTTTACCTTCCTCAAACTGTACAAATCAGAGAGCATGAAAAAACATCAACAATTCTTTGCATCACAAAGGCACAATACAGCACCAGCGCGCAAGTTCTATTCGATCATAAGGAAATGACGTCACAGAGGAATTTTATTTATGGCGCCGTCGAGATTACTTTAATATAGTAAAATACTAAAATAAAAAAAAATTAATTACAATTAAACTACCCATCGAGATGAAACGAAACCTGTCCTATAACTTTCCTCATGTAATTATGTGTATGTGTAACAAATTTCACATTATCTGTTTTTCTGGATCTTGAGTTATAAGGGAACAGACAGACAGACAGACAGACAGACAGACAGACAAAAAATGCGTCTTTTAAGTATAGAGATATTAGAAATCATCAACTGAGGGAAACGTGCTTGAAGAAAAAGCAAAATAGGTGCAAAATGTCGCAATTTCACCTTTATTGTGGAAAATAATCACTTATTTTTCGCTATTCATGTACAGTACAAGTAGTTGTTTAAACAAAAAAAACTGGTCCGGATATTTGACGTTCCGGATAATAAACGACGTTCTACTGTATATAAAACATACACGTGACCTTAACAGCACAAGTGACCAAAAAAAACAAGCAATTTAAGTCTTTTCCGTTTCGGACAAAGGACATTTTAGAGCATTTTCGTTACGATTACGCCGGACGGAATTCGTATAGAGAGGGAAGTAATCATGTTGAATAACTGTTACAAAAATAAATAATGATTACGCCCCTTTGATTAGCTTTTATTATTTATATTTAAAGTATAAGCAAAAACGGTACATAAGAAACTCTTATATTTTGGCCCTGGGAGGTCAGATCGCGAAATGGACTTTTGATGTACACTTGGCAGGCCAAGACCTACAAAATGATATATACATCATGGGTCCATGACTTATGGTTGCTGAGATATAGGGCGCTCCTTTTTAATATAGCTTATATTGTGAAAAACGGTACTTTATAAGCCCCCTTTTACGGCCCTCAGAGGTCAGATCGCGAAACGGACAAAAGTGTTTTCTTAGCAGGCCAAGACCTACAAATGATATATACATCATGGGTCTATGACTTATGGTTGCTGAGATATAGGGCGCTCCTTTGTTAATATAGCTTATATAGTAAAAAACGGTACTTTATAAGCCCCCTTTTACGGCCCTCAGAGGTCAGATCGCGAAACTGACAAAAGTGTTTTCTTGGCAGAGCAAGACCTACAAAATGATATATTTATCATGGGCCTAGGACTTATGGTTGTTGAGATCTAGGGTGATGACGGACAGACATACGGACAGACAAAATGAGGACAATAGAGCATTTTTTTTCGAAAATGCTCTAACAAAAAAAAAACATATAAATTCAATTGAAAAAAAAAGTAAAACAAGAAAAAATGTGAAGTTCAAGAGTCGCTCGTTGTTTTTTGAAAGTTTGGTTTTGAACTTCACACGTGATTTGAATGCATCCCACAAATAACTCGGCAAACATTGGACAGATTACATTAAAGGAAAAGTTCGCCTGCATTTCTATAAGAAAAGAAGTACAAAATAAAAATAAACACATCCTATTCATTATTCTATCATGATATTTCTCGTTTGTTATTACACGCGGGAAAAATTACCTTAGCTCGATGATTCTCTAATTTTTATAGACTGGTAACAACAATCAACTTTTTATTACCAATAGCCTTACAAAGGAAATTTTCATCTGTAAAAAAAAAATAAATGCTTTGTCTGAAAATTTCAGTCGAAATTGTTCAACTAATTACTCCAAAAAATAAATAAATAGGGGATCGCGGCCCACGTTTTTTGAGACTCACTGAAATAGAGTTTTAACAAAAAGAAAAAAAGAACATAACAAATCAGCATGTTCTCAATGAACTCGTGAAAAAATGGAAATTGATTGTATTTAGATCAACTTATATTGAATTTGTCAAAGGGTCGAGCTCATTTATATTCCGGTCACGTGGCTTGCACCGTTCATCAGTGACTTTGCTGTGAATTTTTGTCTTTCAAATTCGACATGGCAACGTACAATTTAGACGTCTGCTAACAATGAAACACGCTTGTTTAGAAAAAAACAAAACCAGTTTCAGCTGAATCTTTTTTTGTTGTTGTTTTGTTCAGGAACTATTTATATTAATTTCAATTTAGAATTGTATTCCGTGAACACGGAGCAGGAAGTGAAAACACGGAGCAGAAGGTGACAACACGGTGCAGGAGGTGATGAGTTTTTAAACAGGGATGTGCTTTCTGTACTATATATATTTTTGTGAAATGATACTTTCAAGGCACACGGGCTGGACCAAGGGTTGGTGGATAAAATGTTGACATGAACTATTCTAAAAAAATAATAGCGATTCGGGTTCTGCGTTAAATCGAAAGTAAAGAATTAACACAACAGTATTCCAGTTTAAAATACAATCATGAAAAAAATCGGATCTGCCCGAAACCAAAAATAACATGGCCTACCGATCAAGCATAAGGGGATATAACTCTATGCAAATGTTTTGCAGGGAGCAGCTAGTATAAATAGTCAGCTACTTAATATTAATTACATGATTTCGCTAAGACCAATTCAGTCCAATTTATCAATCCAACCGTATTATCATCAAATAAAATTGGAATTATTTCCTTGTTAAAGATTCTTCAAATGAATTTCGACAGTGAAACCTTTTTTTTTATTTTTAAATTTCAGATTACTCCACCCACTCTTATCTTTCATTGATCACGTGACAGGTTTCTTAATGATTGGTTATTGACGTCACAAGTCATTTTTTTTTTCAATTTAGATCAAAGACCTGGGTTTTTTATGTTGTTTTTTTTTTTAATTTTCCAGCTGCTTCGTTGAAATATTTTTAATCTCTCTCTCTGTATATTTATTGTAACGATGTCTTCTTTCTTTCACAATTATAATCTATACTGTTCATACTTGAATTCTTTTTAATAATTTTATTTTATGAATTAATTTATATAAAAAAAATATTTTGTTTTTATTTAAGTTCCAGGTTGCAAACTAATGTATTTTTTTTTTAGAAATACTGCATATTTTTTTTTTTTTTTTTAGAAATATTAGAAATACAGCATATTTTTTTTTCCGTAATTTTTTTTTTATTTTGTTTTTCAAGTTGTTCATAGCTCAGTCGTTTTGTTTTTCCGTTTAATTTGTGTGTGTGTGTGTGCTGTCTACAAAATTGTTTAAACGTCAGTTAAAGAGTGAGTAATTGAGTGAATCGGTGAATCAATTATTGGATGAGCTTGTCAGTCAATTGATTCAGTGATTGTGTGGTCAGTGGGTGATAGTGTGGTCAGCGGGTGATTGTGTGGTCAGTGGGTGATTGTTTGGTCAGTGGGTGATTGTGTGGTCAGTGGGTGATTGTGTTGTCAGTGGGTGATTGTGTTGTCAGTGGGTGATTGTGTGGTCAGTGGGTGATTGTTTGGTCAGTGGGTGATTGTGTGGTCAGCGGGTGATTGTGTGGTCAGTGGGTGATTGTTTGGTCAGCGGTTGATTGTGTGGTCAGTGGGTGATTGTGTGGTCAGTGGGTGACTATTTTAGCTGCAGTGAGTAAAGGCGGTCTTTGAGGTCAGCGACTGAGGTGGACAGCCCACGCCTTGGACAGCCCCGGTCATGTCCCCGATGGTGTAGATTTTTTTCAAAAGACCAATGCTACTCAAACATTGTATTTCTAGTTGCTGTCAGAACAAACCAAGGCTTTTGATTGTTGGGTGCCGCATTCCATTCCTTGTTTCGTTTATTTAAAAAAAATAATTATAAAAGTAGCACCATCAAATATTCAAATATTAAGTTACTAAAGGTTAGAAATAATAGAGAGATGATATGTAAGAATCCAGTGAGATCCAGTAAAATCCAGTTAACTTGCGAAGCTCGTTTAGGTCGAGAGTTCAATCAGGGAAACAATTCCTTTTAAGCGACAGCCCATTCTAAAAACCATATAATATTATATGTAAAATGTACCATTTGGCGCCCCTTTGTGAGTAGCGCCCGAGGCATGATACCCCCTCCCCCTTTTGCCCCAACACCCCCTCGCTAGGCCTCTGAGTTCAGTGAGAGGGTCAGTGTGTGGTTTGTTCCGTGATTCAATAGTTGACTTATCCTGTCAGTCACACATACTGTGAATGATCTTGAGAGTCTTATGTCTTAGGTGATATAATTATTATGTCGTTATAATCAGCAATAAAAACCTTGCCACGCTATAAAAGACTTAGTTTTTCCTGGTTTCTGCAACAACACAATCAAGGCTCTCTATGACTGACTACTTATAGAAACTTTTCATTGGCAACAAGTACAAGGGGGAAACAACCAAAAAACCGACAAATACGAAACTAAACCTCAGCATCCTGCTGTGTTAGACATTAAAAACTTATTGACCTAGACTAGTTTCCATGGCAATACAAGTCTGCTCTGGTCATTACTATCAAATCTGGAATAGATCCGCCTACATTTAAATTGGTACTTTGTGTTTAAAACTTTGATTCAGACATTTCGTGTGGGGAAACACGTAAGCTGTCTATAAAGACTTGAAAATAAAAGTATTTTGCAACACGTACATGGCGAAGAATTCTTCTTAATTTTTTTTTATATTTAAAAAAAAGTTCTACATTCTTTATTAAAACCGGATGTGACATCATTAGAAATATCAAATAAGGCGATTAATTTATTATCTCTGTTTAGCCAAGCCGTTATAAATCTATACCAGTGAAAACTTCTACAAATAGGCAAGTCAAGGTTTCATGAGTTGTTATTTTAAAACTGTTTAATCAGTAGTTGTAAATAATCTACATAAATAATAGCGGTGTGCGTACTGCGTTAAATCGAAAGTAAAGAATTAATACAACAGTGTTCCAGTTTAAAATCGTCAAACGTATACAATAGTAATAAAAATCATGAAAAAAATCGGTTCTCTCCGAAACCAAAAATAACCTTAACTTACCAATCAAACATAATGGAATATATCTCTATGCAAAAGGTTTTGCAGGGTGCAGCTAGTATGAAATAAGTCTTATGATTTCATTATAGTAATACTCTCATTTTAAAACTGCGCCTGATGGAATGGGGATAGTGCAGGGGGTGGGGAAATCTTTTTGTACCGCGGGCAGATGTATAGAATGTGTGTATGAACTAATATAGATCAAATGTAAACGTCATTGACGGGAACGTACGGAGGAAGCGGGGGCGAGAGGCCAAATCAAACAGCCCGAAGGTACGTACTTGGCCCTCGGTTCACCGTTCTCCCATTTCTGGATTATAACTTTCACAGATACTCTCCCTCCACGTCCATGAAAACCTGGCTGCAGAATACTCATATTTAGACCATGAGGCGTAAAGTCACTGCCATCGTCAAAGTCTTTCCGAGTGGTCACCTGCCTGTGTCTAACGTGTTGTGACCCCCATATTCGTTGCACGTTCGTAGGGTAAGGAGGAAAGAAAGACGTACCGAAAAAAATCAATCCATTTAGTGGTTAATAGGACCAAACGATTGAACGGCCAATACTAATGGACTCAATGACGCATCCCTGGCTACTTCAGCCTGAGTTATTGTGAGAAGAAAGGGGCGAATAATAGTGACAGTGAATGTTACACATCTACTCAACCATCATCTTATCCATTATCTCATCCATATTCTCACCCATCATTTTACTCATCTTCTTACCCATGACTAATTTCTAATGATAAAAAAAAATTAGTCGTCTGTGATTTATCCTCTGGACAAGGACTTTGTTTTTCAATGTTGATTAAATGGGTTAAGAAAATTTGTTGAAAATGTGGATAGAAATAAGATCAAATGAATACAGATCAGAGATCAATCTATATATAGACACAACAACGATCCGAAATTTTGTTGCACACAATTGAAAAAAAAAAACCGACATAAATGTTGTTTCTTTTACCTTCGAGAGTTAACTGCACATGTTTGTCAGTCTGTTTACTTTTGATTTAAATGTTACTTACACCTGTGTGTATGTGTGCACCTGTTTGTCAGTCTGTATATTTGTGATTTAAATGTTACTTATACCTGTGTATGTGTGGACCTGTTTGTCAGTCTGTACTTTGTGATTTAAATGTTACTTATACCTGTGTATGTGTGCACCTGTTTGTCAGTCTGTTTACTGGTGATTTTAATGTTACTTACACCTGTGTATGTGCACCTGTTTGTCAGTCTGTTTACTTGTGATTTAAATGTTACTTACACCTGTGTATGTGTGCACCTGTTTGTCAGTCTGTATACTTGTGATTTAAAATGTTACTTACACCTGTGTATGTGCGCACCTGTTTGTCAGTCTGTTTACTTGTTATTCAAACATTACATTAAATCAAACTAATTTGTTTTGTCGGCTAATGGATATTGAATTGGCCATTGCAATATTTAATGATGGCTTTCTAAATTATTTTTTCCTAATTAAAAAAAAAAGCCGATGTGAATGCACGATGCCTAGTAAAAATGTAGGTCTAGAATTTGGGACGGTTTTAATAAGTGCCCTTATTTTCAGGCTGTGTGAGGGCCATGGATGCACCACGGGAGACGTTGGTGTGTGTGTGTACAATGTACATACCAGGAGCTGTAAGCATGGGCGTCGCTAGGAATTTTACCAGGGGGGGGGGCAAAAATTTTCCAGGGGGGAAGGGGCAAATAACAACTTTATGACATTTTTTTTAAATGTAGGGGGGGGGGGGAGCAAATGCCCCCCTCTTATATGACATTTCAAACCCGATAGTGCAATGATCTTTGAGGCACCACTGTACAAATGGCCACAGATTGCACATTTTATTAATTGGTTTATCTTTTTTAATGCAATAACGACCTTATCGTGTTACTGTGGTCCCGATACTGCCGATAGCTACGTACAACTGACTGCTCACTGAAAGCCTCGGGTTTGACACTTGGTGAGTGTTTGCGTTAGAATGACGCCCATCTGCCCAAATGGACCTCAGAGATCTTGAAATGGTCAATTTTCTTTTGACTTACTTGAGGTTAGTGACTGCCGTTAAAACTGTATGCATATAGTCGTTACATAAGTATTTATGGTTGTATATGTGCGTGTTTGTATGTTTATAAATGTAAGAGTGGACATATTTTTATATGTATGTACGTACATTTGTTCATATTTTTTGTGAGTCTGTATGTGTGTATGTATGCATGGGTTCATGAATGAATGTGTTTCTGTATTTAATATGTGTATATATATATATATATATATATATATATATATATATATATATATATATATATATGATGTATATGTAACAGTGCATGTATTTATCTATGTATGTTATATATATATATATATATATATAAGTAATAATTCATATCTATCTTCCCCCCCCTCCCCAATTAGTCTGTCTCTGATAATTAAATTATTATTTCAATTAGTTACAAATGACAATCACCCAGAGCACTGCAATTACTTCTAGACTTTAAGTGAACTCTTCAGACAGACTTATTTTTATCTTGAAAAATGTTATATAAATGTTATATAAAGTCTGGTACCATTTTGATAACCCAAATAAACCTTCAGTACGTCCACACTGGTTCATGTTCCCCTCTTCCCCCAATTAATACACACAAAAAAAAAACGAAACGATAATAGTAGAATGAAATGAGGAAGGAAAAAAAATGTCATTGACGTCATCATTTCCTTAGAATGGAGTTATTCATCCTGTTCAATTTGGCGCTCAATGGCTTACGATAGAAAGTTGAACATGATCAAATGGGATTTCCGGTATAAGCATCGAAACTACTGACTTAACAAGCCTCTGTTTATAACTGGAGCAGATTTCAAGTAAACGCACAAAAATCTTTTATTATGCGTTATGTCTGTGTGTTACAGGGCAGTTCATTCATAGATCACTTGAAACACCATTCATAAGTCATTTAAAACAGAGTCCAAAGTTCAAGTCCTTGGGTTTGTTAAGCTATCTATGGTCTATCAATTTTGCAGACAGGAAAATATATTCTGAAATTTATTTAGCTTAATGAGTCCATTGATGTCTTTCCTATAATGATATTCCGTGATTTTATTTCAAGTATGTAAACGTTTTTAGTGCATTTACTGAAGTCACATTTATGAAACTTTTTATACTTATATTTGCTGTGACTTAGATAGCACGGGGAGCTTGAAAGGGGAGGGGGGTGTAAAAGATTCATGTTCAGTCAGACATGAACTCGTGACCTGCACACAACAGAATTGATAAATGACATCAATGTCACTGAAATACATTCAAATGAGGGGAAAAAACAGCTGTTTTTTTTTAAAAAAGACCCGTTGTTATAAATTTTAGTAAAATTAAAACAACTGACAAACTTCAGTGATGACAGTTGTCAAATGATGTTTTTTTTTTAAATGTCAAGGATGGGGAACTTGAATCCCCCCCCCCCCCCACAAATTTTGTAAATAAACCTTCATTTCATGAGTCTATAAATGGTCTATGGTTTTCTGCGAGAGATTTTTTTTTATTAATCTACAGTGAAGCAACAAAAATAGCCTTCCGCTTGAAACATAGAGCATATTCCCTAACATGACCCTAACATGACCCTTACACGCAGGGCCATGCCAAGCTACTGTCGCGCCCTCTGCGAATAATATTTTTTGGCGCCCTCCTCCCAATCTTAAAAGTGCGGTTCCCATAAGTTCCCAAATATTCCCATAAGCTCCGACTCATTCACATAAGCTCCCACATATTCCCAAAAGCTCCCACATATTCCCATAAGTTCCCACATATTCCCATAAGCTCCCACATATTCCCACAAGCTCCCACATATTCCCATAAGCTAACACATATTCCCATAAGCTCCGACTCATTCCCATAAGCTCCAATTCATTCCCATAAGCTCCCACATATACCCATTAAGCTAGAAAATATTCCCATAAGCTACCACTCATTCCCATAAGCTCCCATTCATTCCCATAAGCTGCCAGATATTCCCATAAGCTCCCACATATTCCCATAATCTGCCAGATATTCCTACAAGCTCCCACATATTCCCATAGGCTCCCATGTATTCCCATAAACTCGTAATATTCCTATAAGCTCCCATATATTCCCATAAGCTCCAACATATTCCCATAAGCTCCCACATATTCCCATAAGCTCCCACTCATTCCCTTAAGCTCCCATTCATTCCCATAAGCTCCCACATTAACCCATTAAGCTCCAACATATTCCCATAAGCTCCCTCTCATTCCCATAAGCTCCCATTCATTCCCATAAGCTGCCATATATTCCCATAAGCTCCCTCACATTCCCAAAAGCTGCCACATATTCCTATCAGCTCCGACATATTCCCATAAACTCCCACATATTCCCATAAGCTCCCACTCATTCCCAAAAGCTCCCACATATTCCCATAAGCTCCCACATATTCCCATAAGCTCCACCATATTCCCATAAGCTCCCACATATTCCCATAAGCTCCCACTCATTCCCATAACTCCCATTCATTCCCATAAGCTCCCACATATTCCCATTAAGCTCCAACATATTCCCATAAGCTCCCTCTCATTCCCATAAGCTCCCAATCATTCCCATAAGCTGCCAGATATTCCCATAAGCTCCCACACATTCCCATAAGCTGCCACATATTCCTATCAGCTTCGACATATTCCCTTAAGCTCCCACATATTCCCATAAACTCCCACATATTCCCAAAAGCTCCCATTCATTCCCATAAGCTGCCAGATATTCCCATAAGCTGCCAGATATTCCCATAAGCTTCCACATATTCCTAAAAGCTCCCACATATTCCCATAGGCTCCCATATATTCCCATAAGCTCCTAATATTCCCATAAGCTCACACATATTCCCAGAAGCTCCAACATATTCCGTTAAGCTCCCACATATTTCCATAAGATCCCACTCATTCCCATAAACTTCCATTCATTCCCATAAGCTCCCACATATTCCCATAAGCTCCAACATATTCCTATAAGCTCCCACTCAATCCCATAAGCTCCCACATATTCCCATAAGCTCCCACTCATTCCCATAAGCTCCCACATATTCCCATAAGCTCAAACATATTCCTATAAGCTCCCACTCATTCCCATAAGCTTCCACATATTCCCATAAGCTCCAACATATTCCCATAAGCTCCCACTCATTCCCATAAGCTCCCATTCATTCCCGTAAGCTGCCAGATATTCCCATAAGATCCAACATATTCCCATAAGCTGCCACATATTTTCATAAGCTCCCACTCATTCCCATAAGTTCCCACATATTCCCATAAGCTACCACATAATCCCATAAGCTCCAACATATTCTCATAAGCTCCCACATATTCCCATAAGCTCCCACATATTACCATAAGCTCCCACATATTCCCATAAGCTCCCACATATTCCCATAAGCTCCAACATATTCCTATAAGCTCCCACTCAATCCCATAAGCTCCCACATATTCCCATAAGCTCCCAATCATTCCCATAAGCTCCCACATATTCCCATAAGCTCCAACATATTCCTATAAGCTCCCACTCATTCCCATAAGCTTCCACATATTCCCATAAGCTCCAACATATTCCCATAAGCTCCCACTCATTCCCATAAGCTCCCATTCATTCCCGTAAGCTGCCAGATATTCCCATAAGATCCAACATATTCCCATAAGCTGCCACATATTTTCATAAGCTCCCACTCATTCCCATAAGTTCCCACATATTCCCATAAGCTACCACATAATCCCATAAGCTCCCACATATTACCATAAGCTCCCACATATTCCCATAAGCTCCCACTCATTCCCATAAGCTCCCACTCATTCCCATAAGCTCCCATTCATTCCCTAAAGCTCCCACATAATCCCATAAGCTCCCACTCATTCTCATAAGCTCCCAATCATTCCCATAAGCTGCCAGATATTCCCATAAGCTCCCACATATTCCTATGAGCTCCCACATATTCCCATAAGCTCCTACATATTCCCATCAGCTCCCACATATTCCCATAAGCTCCCACTCATTCCCATAACTCCCATTCATTTCCATAAGCTCCCACATATACCCATTAAGCTCCAACATATTCTCATAAGCTCCCTCTCTTTCCCATAAGCTCCCAATCATTCCCATAAGCTGCCAGATATTCCCATAAGCTCCCACACATTCCCATAAGCTGCCACATATTCCTATCAGCTCCGACATATTCCCTTAAGCTCCCACATATTCCCATAAACTCCCACATATTCCCATAATGTCCCATTCATTCCCATAAGGTGCCAGATATTCCCATAAGCTGCCAGATATTCCCATAAGCTGCAGATATTCCCATAGGCGTCCACATATTCCTATAAGCTCCCACATATTCCCATAGGCTCCCATATATTCCCATAAGCTCCTAATATTCATGTAAGCTCCCACATATTCCCATAAGCTCCCACTCATTCCCATAAGCTCCCATTCATTCCCAAAAGCTCCCACATATTCCTATGAGCTCCCACATATTCCCATAAGCTCCTACATATTCCCATAAGCTCCCACATATTCCCATAAGCTCCCACTCATTCCCATAATTCCCATTCATTCCCATAAGCTCCCACATATACCCATTAAGCTCCAACATATTCCCATAAGCTCCATCTCATTCCCATAAGCTCCCAATCATTCCCATAAGCTGCCAGATATTCCTATAAGCTCCCACACATTCCCATAAGCTGCCACATATTCCTATCAGCTCCGACATATTCCCTTAAGCTCCCACATATTCCCATAAACTCCCACATATTCCGATAAGCTCCCATTCATTCCCATAAGCTGCCAGATATTCCCATAAGCTGCCAGATATTCCCATAAGCTTCCACATATTCCTATAAGCTCCCACATATTCCCATAGGCTCCCATATATTCCCATAAGCTCCTAATATTCCCATAAGCTCCCACATATTCCCAGAAGCTCCAACATATTCCGATAAGCTCCCACATATTTCCATAAGATCGCACTCATTCCCGTAAGCTTCCATTCATTCCCATAAGCTCCCACATATTCCCATAAGCTCCAACATATTCCTATAAGCTCCCACATATTACCATAAGCTCCCACATATTCCCATAAGCTCCCACTCATTCCCAGAAGCTCCCACATATTCCTATGAGCTTCCACATATTCCAATAAGCTCCCACTCATTCTCATACGCTCCAACATATTCCCATAAGTTCCCACATATACCCATGAGCTCCCACATATTCCTATGAGCTCCCACATATTCCCATAAGCTCCCACATATTCCCATCAGCTCCCACATATTCCCATAAGCTCCAAAAAATTCCCATAAGCTCCCACTCATTCCCATAAGCTCCCATTCATTCCCATAAGCTCCCACATATATCCATTAAGCTCCAACATATTCCCATAAGCTCCCACTCATTCCCATAAGCTCCCATTCATTCCCATAAGCTGCCAGATATTCCCAGAAGCTCCCATATATTCCTATAAGCTCGTAATATTCCTATAAGCTCCCACATATTCCCATAAGCTCCCACATATTCCCATAAGCTCCCACATATTCCCATAATCTCCCACATATTCTCATAAGCTCCCACATATTCCCATAAGCTCCCACATATTCCCATAAGCTCCCACTCATTCCCATAAACCCCCCATTCATTCCCATAAGCTCCCACATATTCCCATAAGCTCCCACATATTCCCATAAACTCCCAC
This sequence comes from Bulinus truncatus, assembly GCA_021962125.1. NCBI lineage: Eukaryota > Metazoa > Mollusca > Gastropoda > Planorbidae > Bulinus > Bulinus truncatus. Next base: position 721,184 of record JAGDYQ010000123.1, read on the forward strand.
ATATTCCCATAAGCTCCCACTCATTTCCATAAGCTCCCACATATTCCCATAAGCTCCCACATATTCCCATAAGCTCCACCATATTCCCATAAGCTCCCACTCATTCCCATAAACTCCCATTCATTCCCATAAGCTGCCAGATATTCCCATAAGCTCCCACACATTCCCATAAGCTGCCACATATTCCTATCAGCTCCCACATATTACCATAAGCTCCAACATATTCCCATAAACTCCCACATATTCCCATAAGCTCCCACATATTCCCATAAGCTCCCACATATTCTTATGAGCTCCACATATTCCCATAAGCTCCCACATATTCCCATAAGCTCCACCATATTCCCATAAGCTCCCACTCATTCCCATAAACTCCCATTCATTCCCATAAGCTGCCACATATACCCATTAAGCTCCAACATATTCCCATAAGCTCCCTCTCATTCCCATAATCTCCCATTCATTCCCATAAGCTCCCATTCATTCCCAAAAGCTCCCACATAATCCCATAAGCTCCCACTCATTCTCATAAGCTCCCAATCATTCCCATAAGTTCCCACATATTCCCATGAGCTCCCACATATTCCTATGAGCTCCCACATATTCCCATAAGCTCCCACATATTCCCATCAGCTCCCACATATTCCCATAAGCTCCAAAAAATTCCCATAAGCTCCCACTCATTCCCATAAGCTCCCAATCATTCCCATAAGCTCCCACATATACCCATTAAGCTCCAACATATTCCCATAAGCTCCCACTCATTCCCATAAGCTCCCATTCATTCCCATAAGCTGCCAGATATTCCCAGAAGCTCCCAAATATTCCTATAAAATCGTAATATTCCTATAAGCTCCCACATATTCCCATAAGCTCCCACATATTCCCATAAGCTCCCACATATTCCCATAATCTCCCACATATTCTCATAAGCTCCCACTCATTCCCATAAGCTCCCATTCATTCCCATAAGCTGCCAGATATTCCCAGAAGCTCCCATATATTCCTATAAGCTCGTAATATTCCTATAAGCTCCCACATATTCCCATAAGCTCCCACATATTCCCATAAGCTCCCACATATTCCCATAATCTCCCACATATTCTCATAAGCTCCCACATATTCCCATAAGCTCCCACATATTCCCATAAGCTCCCACTCATTCCCATAAACCCCCCATTCATTCCCATAAGCTCCCACATATTCCCATAAGCTCCCACATATTCCCATAAACTCCCACATATTCCCATAAGCTCCCACTCATTTCCATAAGCTCCCACATATTCCCATAAGCTCCCTAATATTCCCATAAGCTCCACCATATTTCCATAAGCTCCCACTCATTCCCATAAACTCCCATTCATTCCCATAAGCTGCCAGATATTCCCATAAGCTCCCACACATTCCCATAAGCTGCTACATATTCCTATCAGCTCCCACATATTACCATAAGCTCCAACATATTCCCATAAACTCCCACAAATTCCCATAAGCTCCCACATATTCCCATAAGCTCCCGCATATTCTTATGAGCTCCACATATTCCCATAAGCTCCCACATATTCCCATAAGCTCCACCATATTCCCATAAGCTCCCACTCATTCCCATAAACTCCCATTCATTCCCATAAGCTGCCACATATACCCATTAAGCTCCAACATATTCCCATAAGCTCCCTCTCATTCCCATAATCTCCCATTCATTCCCATAAGCTGCCAGATATTCCCATAAGCTCCCACACATTCCCATAAGCTGCCACATATTCCTATCAGCTCCCACATATTCCCATAAGCTCCCACATATTCCCATAAACTCCCACATATTCCCATAAGCTCCCATTCATTCCCATAAGCTGCCAGATATTCCCATAAGCTGCCAGATATTCCCATAAGCTTCCACATATTCCTATAAGCTCACACATATTCCCATAGGCTCCCATATATTCCCATAAGCTCCTAATATTCCCATAAGCTCCCACATATTCCCAGAAGCTCCAACATATTCCTATAAGCTCCCACTCATTCCCATAAGCTCCCACATATTCCCATAAGCTCCCACTCATTCCCATAAGCTCCCACATATTCCCATTAGCTCCCACATATTCCTATAAGCTCCAACATATTCCCATAAGCTCCCACATATTACCATAAGCTCCCACATATTCCCATAAGCTCCCACTCATTCCCAGAAGCTCCCACATATTCCTATGAGCTTCCACATATTCCAATAAGCTCCCACTCATTCTCATACGCTCCAACATATTCCCATAAGTTCCCACATATTCCCATGAGCTCCCACATATTCCTATGAGCTCCCACATATTCCCAAAAGCTCCCACATATTCCCATCAGCTCCCACATATTCCCATAAGCTCCAAAATATTCCCATAAACTCCCACACATTCCCATAAACTGCCACATATTCCTATCAGCTCCCACATATTCCCATAAGCTCCAACATATTCCCATAAACTCCCACATATTCCCATAAGCTCCCACTCATTCCCATAAGCTCCCACATATTGCCATAAGCTCTTACATATTCCCATAAGCTCCACCATATTCCCATAAGCTCCCACATATTCCCATAAGCTTCCACTCATTCCCATAAACTCCCATTCATTCCCATAAGCTCCCACATATACCCATTAAGCTCCAACATGTTCCCATAAGCTCCCTCTCATTCCCATAAGCTCCCATTCATTCCCATAAGCTGCCAGATATTCCCATAAGCTCCCACACACTCCCATAAGCTCCCACATATTCCTACGAGCTTCCACATATTCCAATAAGCTCCCACTCATTCTCATACGCTCCCACATATTCCCATAAGCTTCCACTCATTTCCATAAACTCCCATTCATTCCCATAAGCTCCCACATATACCCATTAAGCTCCAACATATTCCCATAAGCTCCCTCTCATTCCCATAAGCTCCCATTCATTCCCATAAGCTGCCAGATATTCCCATAAGCTCCCACACATTCCCATAAGCTCCCACATATTCCTATGAGCTTCCACATATTCCCATAAGCTCCCACTCATTCCCATAAGCTCCCATTCCTTCCCAAAAGCTCCCACATAATCCCATAAGCTCCCACTCATTCTCATAAGCTCCCAATCATTCCCATAAGCTGCCAGATATTCCCATAAGCTCCCACATATTCCTATGAGCTCCCACATATTCCCATAAGCTCCTACATATTCCAGTCAGCTCCCACATATTCCCATTAGCTCCCACATATTCCCATAAGCTCCCACATATTCCCATCATCTCCCACATATCCCATAAGGTCTTACATATTCCCATAAGCTCCCACATATTCCCATAAGCTCCCACATATTACCATAAGCTCCCACATATTCCTATAAGCTCCCACATATTTATATTCCCATAAGCTCCCACATATTCTTATGAGCTCCACATATTCCCATAAGCTCCCACATATTCACATAAGCTCCCATATATTCCCATAAGCTCTCACATATTCCCATAAGCTCCCACATATTCCTTTAAGCTTCCACATATTCTCATAAGCTCCCACATATTCCCATAAGCTCCACATTTTCCCGTAAGCTCCAACATATTCCCATAAGCTCCCACATATTTCCATAAGCTCCCACATATTCATGTAAGCTCCCACATATTCCCATTAGCTGTCACATATTCCCATAAGCTCCCACATATTCCCATAAGCTCCCACATATTTCCATAAGCTCCCACATATTCCCATAAGCTCCCGCATATTCCCATAAGCTCCCAGATATTCCCATAAGCTCCCACATATTCCCATAAGCTCCCATTTATTCCCATAAGCTCCCACATATTCCCATAAGCTCCCACACATTCCCATAAGCTGCCACATATTCCTATCAGCTCCCACATATTCCCATAAGTTCCCACATATTCCCATAAACTCCCACATATTCCCATAAGCTCCCACTCATTCCCATAAGCTCCCACATATTCCCATAAGCTCCCACATATTCCCATAAGCTCCACCATATTCCCATAAGCTCCCACATATTCCCATAAGCTCCCACTCATTCCCATAAACTCCCATTCATTCCCATAAGCTGCCAGATATTCCCATAAGCTCCCACACATTCCCATAAGCTGCCACATATTCCTATCAGCTCCCACATATTTTCATAAGCTCCAACATATTCCCATAAACTCCCACATATTCCCATAAGCTCCCACTCATTCCCATAAGCTCCCACATATTGCCATAAGCTCCCACATATTCCCATAAGCTCCACCATATTCCCATAAGCTCCCACATATTCCCATAAGCTCCCACTCATTCCCATAAACTCCCATTCATTCCCATAAGCTCCCACATATACCCATTAAGCTCCAACATATTCCCATAAGCTCCCTCTCATTCCCATAAGCTCCCATTCATTCCCATAAGCTGCCAGATATTCCCATAAGCTCCCACACATTCCCATAAGCTGCCACATATTCCTATCAGCTCCCACATATTCCCATAAGTTCCCACATATTCCCATAAACTCCCACATATTCCCATAAGCTCCCATTCATTCCCATAAGCTGCCAGATATTCCCATAAGCTGCCAGATATTCCCATAAGCTTCCACATATTCCTATAAGCTCCCACATATTCCCATAGGCTCCCATATATTCCCATAAGCTCCTAATATTCCCATAAGCTCCCACATATTCCCAGAAGCTCCAACATATTCCGATAAGCTCCCACATATTTCCATAAGATCCCACTCATTCCCGTAAACTTCCATTCATTCCCATAAGCTCCCACATATTCCCATAAGCTCCAACATATTCCTATAAGCTCCCATTCATTCCCATAAGCTCCCACATATTCCCATAAGCTCCCACATATTTCCATAAGCTCCCACATATTCATGTAAGCTCCCACATATTCCCATTAGCTGTCACATATTCCCATAAGCTCCCACATATTCCCATAAGCTCCCACATATTTCCATAAGCTCCCACATATTCCCATAAGCTCCCGCATATTCCCATAAGCTCCCAGATATTCCCATAAGCTCCCACATATTCCCATAAGCTCCCATTTATTCCCATAAGCTCCCACATATTCCCATAAGCTCCCACACATTCCCATAAGCTGCCACATATTCCTATCAGCTCCCACATATTCCCATAAGTTCCCACATATTCCCATAAACTCCCACATATTCCCATAAGCTCCCACTCATTCCCATAAGCTCCCACATATTCCCATAAGCTCCCACATATTCCCATAAGCTCCACCATATTCCCATAAGCTCCCACATATTCCCATAAGCTCCCACTCATTCCCATAAACTCCCATTCATTCCCATAAGCTGCCAGATATTCCCATAAGCTCCCACACATTCCCATAAGCTGCCACATATTCCTATCAGCTCCCACATATTTTCATAAGCTCCAACATATTCCCATAATCTCCCACATATTCCCATAAGCTCCCACTCATTCCCATAAGCTCCCACATATTGCCATAAGCTCCCACATATTCCCATAAGCTCCACCATATTCCCATAAGCTCCCACATATTCCCATAAGCTCCCACTCATTCCCATAAACTCCCATTCATTCCCATAAGCTCCCACATATACCCATTAAGCTCCAACATATTCCCATAAGCTCCCTCTCATTCCCATAAGCTCCCATTCATTCCCATAAGCTGCCAGATATTCCCATAAGCTCCCACACATTCCCATAAGCTGCCACATATTCCTATCAGCTCCCACATATTCCCATAAGTTCCCACATATTCCCATAAACTCCCACATATTCCCATAAGCTCCCATTCATTCCCATAAGCTGCCAGATATTCCCATAAGCTGCCAGATATTCCCATAAGCTTCCACATATTCCTATAAGCTCCCACATATTCCCATAGGCTCCCATATATTCCCATAAGCTCCTAATATTCCCATAAGCTCCCACATATTCCCAGAAGCTCCAACATATTCCGATAAGCTCCCACATATTTCCATAAGATCCCACTCATTCCCGTAAACTTCCATTCATTCCCATAAGCTCCCACATATTCCCATAAGCTCCAACATATTCCTATAAGCTCCCATTCATTCCCATAAGCTCCCACATATTCCCATAAGCTCCCACTCATTCCCATAAGCTCCCACATATTCCCATTAGCTTCCACATATTCCTATAAGCTCCAACATATTCCCATAAGCTCCCACATATTACCATAAGCTCCCACATATTCCCATAAGCTCCCACTCATTCCCAGAAGCTCCCACATATTCCTATGAGCTTCCACATATTCCAATAAGCTCCCACTCATTCTCATACGCTCCAACATATTCCCATAAGTTCCCACATATTCCCATGAGCTCCCACATATTCCTATGAGCTCCCACATATTCCCATAAGCTCCCACATATTCCCATCAGCTCCCACATATTCCCATAAGCTCCAAAATATTCCCATAAGCTCCCACTCATTCCCATAAGCTCCCATTCATTCCCATAATCTCCCACATATACCCATTAAGCTCCAACATATTCCCATAAGCTCCCACTCATTCCCATAAGCTCCCATTCATTCCCATAAGCTGCCAGATATTCCCAGAAGCTCCCATATATTCTTATAAGCTCGTAATATTCCTATAAGCTCCCACATATTCCCATAAGCTCCCACATATTCCCATAAGCTCCCACATATTCCCATAATCTCCCACATATTCTCATAAACTCCCACTCATTCCCATAAGCTCCCATTCATTCCCATAAGCTGCCAGATATTCCCAGAAGCTCCCATATATTCCTATAAGCTCGTAATATTCCTATAAGCTCCCACATATTCCCATAAGCTCCCACATATTCCCATAAGCTCCCACATATTCCCATAATCTCCCACATATTCTCATAAGCTCCCACATATTCCCATAAGCTCCCACATATTCCCATAAGCTCCCACTCATTCCCATAAACCCCCCATTCATTCCCATAAGCTTCCACATATTCCCATAAGCTCCAACATATTCCCATAAGCTCCCACTCATTCCCATAAGCTCCCATTCATTCCCGTAAGCTTCCAGATATTCCCATAAGATCCAACATATTCCCATAAGCTGCCACATATTTTCATAAGCTCCCATTCATTCCCATAAGTTCCCACATATTCCCATAAGCTACCACATAATCCCATAAGCTCCAACATATTCTCATAAGCTGCCAGATATTCCCATAAGCTCCCACATATTCCTATGAGCTCCCACATATTCCCATAAGCTCCTACATATTCCCATCAGCTCCCACATATTCCCATTAGCTCCCACATATTCCCATAAGCTCCCACATATTCCCATCATCTACCACATATCCCATAAGGTCCCACATATTCCCATAAGCTCCCACATATTCCCATAAGCTCCCACATATTCCCATAAGCTCCCACATATTACCATAAGCTCCCACATATTCCTATAAGCTCCCACATATTCCAATAAGCTCCCACATATTCTTATGAGCTCCACATATTCCCATAAGCTCCCACATATTCACATAAGCTCCCATATATTCCCATAAGCTCTCACATATTCCCATAAGCTCCCACGTATTCCTTTAAGCTTCCACATATTCCCATAAGCTCCCACATATTCCTATAAGCTCCACATTTTCCCGTAAGCTCCAACATATTCCCATAAGCTCCCACATATTTCCATAAGCTCCCACATATTCATGTAAGCTCCCACATATTCCCATTAGCTGTCACATATTCCCATAAGCTCCCACATATTCCCATAAGCTCCCACATATTTCCATAAGCTCCCAATATTCCCATAAGCTCCCACATATTCCCATAAGCTCCCACATATTCCCATAAGCTCCCACATATTCCCATAAGCTGCCACATATTCTTATAAGCTCCCACATATTTCCATCAGCTCCCACATATTCCCGTTAGCTCCAACATATTCCAATAAGCTCCCACATATTCCCATAAGCTCCCACATATTCCCATAAGCTACCACATATTCTCATAAGTAAAAGTATTCTTTTGGCGCCCCTTTATAGTTCGGAGGCCCTTTATAGTTATTTGCACTGGGCGTCCGTCCATACCCGCAATACCCTTGAAATGCTACTGCTCGTAGGACAGTGGGATGACCATCGCACTACCCTCACCCGAGCCTCGCACGACCCACACACATCTCTCGTACAACTTGCACACGACCGTAACACGCTCTCGCATGACACACACACATCCCTTGTACAACTCTCACACGACCGTAGCACGCTCTCGCACGACACACACACATCCCTCGTACAACTCTCACACGACCGTAACACGCTCTCCCATGACACACACACATCCCGCGTACAACTCTCACACGACCGTAACACGCTCTATTACGACCCACACACATCCGTCGTACAACTCTCACACGACCGTAACATGCTCTCGCACGACCCACACACACATCTCTCGTACAACTTTCACACGACCGTAACACGCTCTCGCATGACCCACACACATCCGTCGTACAACTCTCACACGACCGTAACACGCTCTCGCACGACCCACACACATCCATCGTACAACTCTCACACGACCGTAACACGCTCTCGCACGACCCACACACACACATCCCTCGTACAACTCTCACACGACCGTAACACGCTCTCGCATGACCCACACACATCCCTCGTACAACTCTCACACGACCGTAACACGCTCTCGCACGACCCACACACATCCCTCGTACAACTTGCACACGACCGTAACACGCTCTCGCATGACACACACACATCCCTTGTACAACTCTCACACGACCGTAGCACGCTCTCGCACGACACACACACATCCCTCGTACAACTCTCACACGACCGTAACACGCTCTCCCATGACACACACACATCCCGCGTACAACTCTCACACGACCGTAACACGCTCTATTACGACCCACACACATCCCTCGTACAACTCTCACACGACCGTAACACGCTCTCGCATGACCCACACACACACATCCCTCGTACAACTCTCACACGACCGTAACACGCTCTCGCACGACCCACACACATCCCTCGTACAACTCTCACACGACCGTAACACGCTCTCGCATGACCCACACACATCCCTCGTACAACTCTCACACGACCGTAACACGCTCTCGCACGACCCACACACATCTCTCGTACAACTCTCACACGACCGTAACACGCTATCGCATGACCCACACACATCCCTCGTACAACTCTCACACGACCGTAACACTGGACACTGGAATTTTATGAAGGAAATTTGTTTTGTCACATTCTCTTTTAAAGTCTTCATAATACACACTCATACAAGCACATAAACACACACATACACACAAGATTATTCGGTCGCTTCAACTATAAACAGTTTAGCGTAGAATGACGATAGATAATGTAATTTAAGTTACATATACAACGTTAAGCTGAAAAATAGTTTCTGCCGTAAGTTTAAAGGATTCGACAAAGCTCCTCCCCCCCCCTCCATTTCATAACATGTTCCACATTTGCAGTGTTCAATAATTGACTGCCTCCGCCTGACTTCTAACATCAACGTCAACAGCTGGCAACTTACAATTTCCTTTTTTTAATGAATCTTGTTAAATTGTTGCGTTTTACCCAAAGCAAAAGTCAAAATTGTTATATTTAACGTTTTTTTTTTAATTTACAAAATAGAAATTAGAGCAATAATGCTGTTAAATAACATCCGGTTCAATATTGTGTTTATATTTTTAAAAAAAAATGTCTGTAAGTCGACCGTTTATTGATCGCGCGTAATATTATCTTTAGACCTTGACTAACACCATTCACTGTCCTCCTGTTATATTTAAATGTCATCAATTTAGAGCGGAATGTATAGCCTGGTATTTTCATTAGCCGAGATAAAAACTTCATTAACTCACTGGAGTCTTTCACCTAACTCTTTTGTTTCTTTGTTGTTGTTTCTTTTTATAGCTTCCATATTTTTTACGTTTTAAGCTCAAATTTTATGAAGTAAAGAAAAGCTCCATCGGTAAATTTAATAATAGAAACATGAACTACCAAGAAACAGAAAAAAAAATCATGGGAAAAACCCATCTTATAGTTAAATAGACATAACTGAGTTGTTTTATTTCAGTAAAAATAAAGGCAATATTAAAATAAAACGTTCCAGCTTGTTACTCCTTATTAAACCTTTGTTCAAACAACGGTTAAACCTTTTATAACTATTTTTTGTTTCTTTGCTGAATTATAAGTTTGATTATTATTTTAACCCTTGTCGTGTTAATAGGTTCAGATTCATTTGATATTTATAGAACTTTTGTTTTAGTTTACTCTCGTTTTATGAATAGAGTAATTTGTTGGCATGGATGTTAATCTGGCCTGAGTGTCAGTATGTTCGACAGTATGTCTGTGTTTGACCATTGTGCAGAACCGTTTCCTAATATTTAGGGGCGCCAGGGATACGTACATTTGAGGCACTAAGCTTAGATACAGTGTTGGGCACAAGGAAAGTGGTGATTTCGGGTTTCTAGGCTAAAAACGACGTTAAAGGCGCCACTTTTAAAATATTGAGGCCCCTAATAGCCTACACAGTAAGGGCCCTTCTGACACCCCCCCCCCAACATTTAAATCATTTTAGCATCGGGATTCTGACAAGAGCTCAAATTGCCCTCACACGAGGCTTGCAAAATAAATGCGCAAACTGAGGGCACATTATCCACGGGGGGCCTCAAGGCACACACGCCCTAGTTGGCCTTACCATAAGAACGGCCCTGCCATCATGGGCCCCTGCTGAGATATTCATATCTGAGAATCAATTCCACCCCACCCCCCCTTTAAAGATATTACTTTCTGACTTTACTATTTAAATTTCATTTTAAAGTTAATCAGATTGAGTGATTATTGTTCGAATGTGTGCAGTAAATACAAATACAATTATGACACAACGTGTATGCGCTAACGATCACACAGACCATAATACAGGCAACTAATGTACGCCATCATATGCGTACATTCTCAATCAGGAATGTTCAAATGAATCACATAATAGATTTGTCATACAGAAAGCGCATCGTTATTTTAAAAAAAAGTACTGTACTAATGACTAACAAAATGGCTGCCAGTTTTGTTATTTTACTTTTTTTTTTAATTCTGTAGCATCTAAATATTTATACACAATGAAATAATTCACCAATTCTCGGACAAACCACTTTAAATTGACCATGCGCATTCTGTATAATGTATAATCTGTGAAACACAGATGCCTTTCACAACTTATGTTAGCAAGGAAGAAAGAGAGGAAGAAGGTAGCTGCAGTCTGTTCCGGCGGAGGAATACATTGTGTACATGGTATTCCCTTCAAGCATAAATTATACCAAGTGACGTAGATAAGAGCGGTCTATTGTGCCAAATTTCAGATCTTGGTGCACTCTTTCTGTTCTTTTGTTCTCAGTCTCATGGCGTGTTTTTTTTTTTCGTCCATCACACTAATATACTGACCAGTTTGACGTTCACCATGACCATTGGCCAGTAGTATCACCATTTGTCTTGGTTTTTATATCAAATTTATTGGAAGATAAGTTCAGGAGTTGAACGCAGACGACAGTTTTCTTGTATTTAATGAATGTAAGTAAATGTTGAATTATTTCATCTTTTTATTTGGACATTTTATTTGCTTTATTTATTGAAAGATTTATTTTTCATTTGACTACCCGCACAGTATTGACAGATGTCACTTGTTAAGTCTTGAGACATAATATACAGGAAAAACAAACAAAACAAAACGATTCCATGTGTCCACATTATTAGACTTATAAAAAGCCCACGCGTTTGAAGTGTTTTTTTTTTTTCTATTCCAAGAATAAAGTAAAAAAAAATAATTTACTTAACAATTACTAGAATTTTTGTTTAACTCAAAAAGAAATAATTTGTTGATGTAATAGGGAAAAAAAATGGATAGAAAACATCAAAGTGATTATATGTGTGTGTGTGTGTGTGTGTAGGTGTGCGTGCGTGCGTGCGTGCGTGTGTGTGTTTGTGTGTGTAGGTGTGTGTGCGTGCGTGTGTGTGTGTGTAGGTGTGTGTGTGTGAGTGCGCGCGTGTGTGTGTTTGTGTGTGTAGGTGTGCGTGTGTGTGCGTGCGTGTGTGTGTGTGTGCGTGCGTGTATGTGTGTGTGTGCGTGCGCGCGCGTGTGTGTTTGTGTGTGTAGGTGTGTGTGTGTAGGTGTGTGTGCGTGCGTGTTGTGTGTGTGTGTAAACTTTTATAAATTTGCCCCTTTCAGCTTCTGTTAAGAGCTTTTTTTTTAAAAATAAAATGAGATAATGTTGAATGTTTCGAGCTAGGTTTGATAGGCATTCTTTATCTTTAACTTATACCACTATTGAAGAGGAAAGAGAGAGAGAGAGAGAGAGAGAGAGAGAGAGAAGAAGAAGTCTATCTGTGTCAAAGGTTATAAGTTCATATGTATGTATTGGTCAAGAGTTCGATTTTCTTTCAGGTCCAATATTCCTTTTCATCCTTCCACTCCTCTAGAGCAAGGGGCGGAAAGGGAGGGGGGTCACCAAATAGTTTATCCCCCTTGTCGGATAAGTGTAAGTATACGGGTGCAGGCCGTACAACCACTCTGTTCACTACTTGGAAACCAGAACGAAAGTTCGTGAAAAACAAAGACAAAAAAATAAATTTTATTAGAGCTCCATGTTTAATCATAACTGAGTGACATACAAAGCACAAATAGACACAGGATGCAAGTATGTTTACTGCAGGTACCACGTTATAAGAGAAGGCAACGCTAGGCGAACACAAACCTACATCAGATATAATGAGCGGGAATATCAGCAACAAATGTCACGTGATGTCCCTGTATGTTTTATCACCGATGTATGTGTGGTTTGTTCATCGACTTATGAATGCAATTTCTTTTTTATTTTCTTCAGAAATAAATAAATAAATTATGAATTATTGCAGAGTCGTTTTCTTACGAATCTCAAAGTCAAGATATCTGTTCATTATTTTACTATCACTTTATTTAAAACAAAGGAAAAAAGGTTAAAACCAGTTCCTGATGTAGCATAAAGGTGACCTACTTTATTTAGATTTTAAACCTATATACTTATAATAATCGAAAGTTTACACAGCTTTCCAACATAAAAAAAAAATTAATGAAATTAAAAAAAAAACAAGTCTTAATTAAAAAATTGTCCAAATGTTTGACACAGTTGAAATGTTAGTACATGAGATACATTGTAGACAAACGAGTTTTTATTATATATGTATATATTTTTTTAAAGTTTATCTTGTAGATGTACGTTATGTTCCATGGTGCAATGGGAAAGGAGGTACCGCTCTGGTATTAGGCTAAATGGAGTCAAAATGTCGTCCTGAAGTTAACACTGATTTATTTGTATGTTTGTGTGTGTGTGTGTTTGTGTTTGTGTGTCTATGTGTGTGTGTGTGTTTGTGTGTCAATGTGTGTGTCTGTGTGTGTATGTGTAAGTATGTATGTGTGTGTGTGTGTGTGTTACAAATGACATTATAAGTTTTAATAAACTTGTGATTTATCAGCTTTGCCACGAATAAGAACATATCTATGTGCTATTCAGCAGCTGTCAACAGTTTACACATTGATATATCGTATGGTAAATAGTGGAGTGATATGATAAGTGTAAAGTGTATGATATGTTTCAGTAATAGCTGGAGTATATATCGTATGGTAAATAGTGGAGGTCTGTATGTAAAGTGTATGCTATGTTTGAGTAAAAGCACTGATATCACCATAGAAAATTTTATTTAAAATTGTTAAATCATTCGAGTCTTGACCATGAAGACCGGAAATAAATTAAAAAAAAAAAACAAATTGACGGAGTGCCTCTCTTACAGTGGTAATTAATATCTCACCTTTTGACTTCCTGTCATGTGGTCATGATACCAACATCACGTGATCTACAGTAGATGAAATACAGCAGTATAAAACACATGTATATATACATATATATATATATATATATATATATATATATATACACACACACAGCCATAGACAGTGCCGCCGAGAGGGGGCAAGGGGTAAATGCCCAGGGGCCCGGCGAGTTTTAGGGGCCCGGACTGAGCTAGCCAATCAACTTTTGAAAATATTATGATCAGCACAAATAGGGGGGGGGGCGTCACAGCCCTGCCCAGGGGCCCGAAATTTCTGTCGGTGTGCCTGGCCATAGAAGCGAACACTCAACGGAACAAAAAAATTGTATACAATTTTCTTTTCTGAGCCTGGCTTTCTATTGAAGGACATTTAAAGGTCACGCTCGATGACCTTGTTTTTTTTATAGGAATTTCATTTAACAACCATACGTATCAATTAGCAGTTCAGACAACAGTAGGAATTTCATTTAACAACCATACGTATCATTTAGCAGTTCAGACAACAGTAGGAATTTCATTTAACAACCATACGTATCAATTAGCAGTTCGGACAACAGTAGGAATTTCATTTAACAACCATACGTATCAATTAGCAGTTCAGACAACAGTAGGAATTTCATTTAACAACCATACGTATCATTTAGCAGTTCAGACAACAGTAGGAATTTCATTTAACAACCATACGTATCATTTAGCAGTTCAG